>BQKN01000769.1:0-16447 GCA_022839385.1 Asparagus kiusianus | reverse complement strand
AATGTGGCTATTTATAGCCTGATGAAAACATTCGTGGGCCTTCGTGCAGAACTCGGTTCACGCGGCACCTCAGTCACACGTGTGGTCCCCACGCATTCACGTTCACAAAAATCAAAGGGGGAAAAATCGGCTCCGTCTTAGGACATGATTATAAGAGGGGAAATATTCGCAAGAAAAATAAAAAAGGAAGAAAAAATATATTCCCATCAAAATCCATCCTCCTCCAGAGATGCTTGCTGGAAAGTGAAAGAAGTGAAGAAGAGAAGGAAAAGTCAAGGAGAAAAGCAAATTTGTTACTTAATACATTTTTTTAATAAATTTGCAGTCCTTATTGCGGTTCACATAATGATAATTTAGGTCTTATTTTCCTCAAAGTCCAGTATCGGTGTGGAAGTACGTCCCTGCGTGATAAAACGAACAGCCTTGCATGCACTTATTAAAACTGTTTCACTACTTATGTTTTACATTATTGTAATTAAGGTGTCTCACGATATTATGCAAAAGAATTGTCTTTTTTGGCAATTCAAAATAAATATAGCTAAATAATTCATCTTTCATAGCACTGGACGTCATGTTTCCTGCTCAATTAAGGGTGTGCTTCCGTTGTTCAATATGTAGGTGATCTTCCCTTTGTCTTTTTCTTGCTAATCCTATTTTTTAAAATAATTCTGTTTTGAATTATATATGGTTCTCAAGGTGAGCACATATAATGTCATAATTCAAAAGCGTAGGGAGCAAGTGGACGATGAAGAAACTTTATTAGACAGAACCAACACTCTGGCAGCAGCTTTCAGGTCCAAAACAAATGGTACGACCCCTTCAGATTTTGTAACTGCCTTGCTTAGAGAATTTGGAGAGAGTACTGGAAGAACTAAGATGTGCACAGCGGTCTTAACAATGTCTCATGTGCTAAGATTTGTTTTGTGGCCTCAAATGTCATCCGGAATGAACGACATTTCCCCTTGAGTTTTCAGGATTCTGGTTGCCACTGACAGTTACCTGTGAAACGTATAATCAAGGTAGGTTTTCACTCAATTGTGAGGGTTCTTTTATTTTATATTAATTTTTATTTAAAAGCAACTTCAGGTTAACGTGCTGTTGCTTCAATTTATCAATAAAAATGCTTCATTTTCTGGTAAGCTCATCTAGAGAATATATTTTATTTTAAAACCCAATATCCTGATTATCTTTAGCCAAACTTTTAGTTTTCTACATTTGATTTTTTTTTTTTTTTGAAGTTATATTTGCAAAATTCTCAAGGATTTTGTAGGTTAGTTTATGGATCACATGCATACTTATATCATTTGAATTGTATTTTTCTGTTGCTATAGATGTGATGTTACTGTTTGGAATAGAATCAAAAGCAAGTGTGATCATCATATCGACCACTGTACAGAGTATTTTGTAATCAATTTCATTTTTTTTTTCTTTCACAGATTATTTTTCTTGCTTGTTATCCCATCTATTAAATTTTGCATATAAAAAGAACAGCCTCGGCTGGGGCTAATAGAGGTAATTGATCCCAGTCCCATCATTCTCTGTGGCTTTCGACTAAATGACCTTGAAGTCCTACAATGAGGTGGATTTATTTCGAAGAAAGACAACAATGAGAAAATCCATTGTTCATATACTGATACTAATAAGTCAGATAAATACTGAATTTTATTTCTATATTTCCAATATTTCAATCACCGGTACTTTGCTAGCTCTGTCTCTTTCTATATTTTTCTATATAACGTGAAAGCTTTGTTTGGTTGCATTAATTTGGTGTATACATTTTGCTAAATCTGTGTATGAATTCCATACTACTCTCCTATATGGTCATGAATTTAGTAGTATGAGTTGGCAATATATTGTGTTTGAGGAAAAAGCTATGCATTTGACCGGGGGATCGTCACGGTTGATGTGTAGCATTTGTGTTGTTTCTAGTGAATTGCTTTAAGAAACCATTGTTTCTGTTCTTGTCATTTGGTTATGCTTTCGCTTATTCTCACAGAGTGGTGTTAGGGGCACACCCTCTACCACACCACCAACCACACCCCCCTCTCCCATCGCTACAGTAAACCGGGCCCCACATGGGATTTTAAAATTTTTAAAATCCCATGTGACGCCCGGTTTACTGTAGCGATGGGAGAGGGGGTGTGGTTGGTGGTGTGTTAGGGGGTGTGCCCCTAACATTATTTATCCTGAAATGCTATCTAAAAATATATGACGTCATATTCACTAGAAATTATTGAATGTATAACGTGTCATCTATCTCCTCGAAAAACTATCATGTATTTGAATGTACAATGGTAAACTTTTGGTCCACATAAGATAGAAATGTAGATGTATTTATCTCTATTTCTTTGCTTGCTTTTATTGAGTTTCTTGGCTTTTCTTGATAGTCGTCCCCGTCTTTATTAAAAGTAATAAACATCTCTTTTAACTATGTAAGTTCTCTTTTGCAGAAGGTTGCAAATGTTAGTCTAAGGTGTAGACCCAAAGTCAGAGGAAGGCTGGAATCAAAATAACGAGAAAAACAAACAGGCAGATCCACGGTCGACCGCGAACGTGCACGCAAGCTAGGAAGGAGCTGAAGCTGATGGCGGTCGACCGCGTCAACCCTGTAGAATTTTTGGTCTCGGGAATCAGCCGCAGTCGACCGTGGCGGTCGACCGCTAAAATCCTGTAATCAAACTGGTCTCGGGTTTTGCAGACGGTCGACCGTGGCGGTCGACCGCGATACCGACGGTCGACCGGGACGGTCGACCGCGAGTAAATTTGACAGTTTTCTGGTCTGTTTAGGAATCTGTTTCACCCAGGATTCTATATATACCCCAAACGATTTTAGGGTTTGTACTACATCAAAAAGGAGCTTTTTGACTAAAAAGAGAGAGAATCTCAGAGAGATTAATCCCTTGTTTAAGAGCTTGTATTTTCTTCTTTAATTAATATAGGCATTGTATTTTCTTCTTTAATTAATAAAGACATTGTGTGGTGTGGCTCCCGAGGATGTAGGCACGTTGCCGAACCTCGTTAAATCTGTGTGTTCGTCTCCTTTACTATTTGTGCAAGGTTAAATCTTTATTTTGGTATTATTCCTTCTTTCCTACTTTCAACACAAGGTCCGGAAGGGTAAGGGTTCGATTGGTTGTTTCGAATCCCTAACAACTAGTATCAGAGCTTCGTTCAGCAATTTGTGTGAAAGTCATGACAGAAGAAAACAAATCAAAGATCAAGAAGTTCGATGGATCGGACTTTGCCTACTGGAAATCGCAGATGGAGGACTATCTGTACCAGAAGTACTTGTATCGTCCGTTGATGGGTAAGGAAAATGGGCAGAAGAAGGAGGAGTCAGATGATGATTGGGAGGTACTGGATAGGAAGGCTCTAGGGTAAATCCGGTTGTCGCTCGTCAAATCAATAGCTCACAATATCCTAAAGGAGAAGACGACGGTGGGGCTTATGGAAGCTCTTGTAAAGATGTATGAGCAACCATCGGCAGCAAACAAAGTGTATCTAGTCAAAACTCTTTTCAACCTCAAGATGGCAGAAGGACGATCCTTCACGATGCATCTCAGCGAGTTCAACACGATTGTTGATCAACTTATCTTCGTGGACATCACATTCGATGACGAAGTGCAGGTCCTGTTATTACTATCGTAGTTGCCGGATAGCTGGGCAGGTTATGTGACGGCAATCAGTAATTCGGCGGGAAAGGACAAGTTGAAGTTGAACGAGGTTGTGAGTATGATTCTATCCGAGGAGGTTAGAAGGAAATCGTCCGAATCAGAAGGTTCAGGTTCAGCCCTAAGTTTCGAGCAGAGAGGCAAAAGCCAGAAGAAAGGGAACTAGAACAGCAATCGGTCGAAATCAGTAAAGAAGAGGTCAAACTCAAAGGTTAGAACCATCAAAGGGAAGTGTTGGAACTACGGCCAGGAGGGCCATATGTTTTCGATCTGTAAAGCACCAAAGAAGGATGCGGGTGAGCAGGAGGCTCATATCGTGCAGGATGCCTTGATCCTTACTATGGATAGCGATTCTGATTCTTGGGTCATCGACTCAGGAGCTTCTTTTCACACCACTGCTAATAGGAAACTACTTCAGAACTATGTAGCAGGTGACTTTGGTAAAGTATATTTGGGGAACAATGAGCCTTGTAATATTGTTAGAAAGGGCGACGTTCAGATACAGATAAAAGGCTCTAAGTGGAACTTGAAGAACATGAGACACGTGCCGAAGCTGAAGAGGAATCTTGTTTCGGTGGGACAGCTTGGAGCAGAAGGCTACGTTTTGACATTTACCGGGGATTCGTGGAAAATCTCCAACGGTATGATGGTCATTGCCCGTGATAATAAACCGGGAACTCTCTACCTCACTTCACATGCGAGTGACACCCTCGTAATTGCATCTGGCAAGGAGAGTACAGATCTGTGGTACAATAGGCTGGGACACATGAGCGAGAAGGGGATAAAAATCCTACATTCACAAGGAAAGCTAACCGGGATCGACACCGTTGAAATCAGAGTTTGTGAAGACTGTATCTTTGGGAAGCAGAAGAGGGTTAGTTTTCAGAAGGGTGGAAGGCCACCTAAGATTCAGAAGCTAGAGTTGATTCATACAGATGTATGAGGCCCAGCCAGTATGTCTTCTTTTGGAGGTTCGAGATACTACGTCACCTTTATCGACGATCACTCGAGGAAGGTGTGAGTTTACTTCATGAAGTACAAGTCAGAGGTGTTCGAAATCTTTAAGAAGTGGAAGGTCATGGTCGAGAACGAGATAGATCTGAAGGTGAAGTGCTTGAGATCAGATAATGATGGAGAATACGAGCTAGAGGAGTTTAAGAGGTTCTGTGCTACGAATGAGATTCGTTTAGAGAGAACCACTCCAGGTACGCCGCAGCAGAATGGTATTGCAGAGAGGATGAACAGAACCTTGACAGAGCGTGCGCGGAGCATGCGATTACATGTAGGTCTGCCTAAGACATTTTGGGCGGATGCGGTGCATACAGCAGCTTATCTTATTAATCACGGGCCATCAGTTCCATTGGATTTTGGAATTCCAGAGGAGGTTTGGAGCGGCAAGAAGATAAATCTCTTTCATTTGCGGGTATTTGGTTACGTGACATATGTTCATATCAGTGACCATGTCAGGGACAAGCTAGAAGCGAAGTCACAGAAGTGCACATTCATTGGATATGGCATTGATGAGTTCGGGTATCGTCTGTGGGATGAGAAGAACAGAAAGATCATCAGGAACCGGGATGTGATATTCAATGAGGATGTGATGTACAAGGACAGGGACAATGCCAAGGATAGCCAAAGCAGTGGGAGCAGCACTACGGATACAGATGGATCTAAGTACATGGATATAGAAGAACTTCCAGATAGGAGAGATGATGTTTGTTCTGACCACAGAACGGAGGAGGCACCAGGTGCAGAAGAAACTACCCAGGGCGTGGAGCTTAGGAGGTCATCCAGGGTACCCAAACCAAATCCCAGATATCTTTTATCTCTTGACTATTTATTATTGACAGATAGTAGTGAGCCGGAAAGCTATGAAGAGGCAATGCAAGTGAGTGAATCTCAGCAGCGGGAGCATGCAATGTAGGAGGAGATGGATTCTCTACTCACTAATGAGACATGAAAGTTAGCACAGCTACCTGCACAGAAGAAGGTCTTACATAACAAATGGGTCTACCGGGTTAAGTAGAAGAGTGATGGAAACAAGAGATTCAAGGTCAGATTAGTAGTAAAGTGGTTTTAACAGCGGGAAGGAGTGGACTACACGGAGATATTTTCCCCTGTTGTGAAACTCACAACCATCAGAGTGGTGTTGAGTTTGGTGGCTGCAGAAGACCTCTTTCTTGAGCAGTTAGATGTGAAGACTGTCTTTCTTCATGGTGACTTGGATGAAGAAATCTACATGAAGCAGTCTGTTGGCTTCATTGAAGAAGAAAAGGAAGAGATGATGTGTAAGCTTAAGAAGAGCTTATATGGTTTGAAACAGGCTCCGAGACAATGGTATAAGAAGTTTGATAACTTCACGCAGAACAATGGCTACAGGAGATGCAATTCGGATCATTGTTGTTATTTCAAAAGGTTCGAGTCCAGCTTCATTATTTTGTTATTATATGTTGATGACATGTTGGTAGCAGGACCGTGTTTGGAGGAGATAAACAGTTTGAAAAAGCAGCTAGCAAAGGCATTTGCAATGAAGGATCTAGGCGCAGCAAAGCAGATTCTAGGGATGCGAATCAGTAGGGATGAAACTGAAGGGACATTGAGATTGAGTCAAGCTGAATACATTGAGAAGGTACTTCAGAGGTTCAACGTGAAGAATGCTAAAGTTATTAGCACACCCCTTGAAAGTCAGTTCAAGCTATCTGAGGAGCAATCACCTAAGACAGATACAGATAGAGAGCATATGAGCAGGGTGTCATATTCTTCGGCCATTAGGAGTCTCAAGTACGTGATGGTTAGCACGAGGCTGGACATCGTCCATGCAGTGGGAGTTGTGAGCAGATTTGCAAGCAATCCAGGAAAGCAACATTGGGAGGCCGTGAAGTGGATAATGCGATACTTGAGAGGGACAACGAACAAGCCATTATGTTTCAAGAGGAAGGAGTTGGTGCTGCAGGGATACGTGGATGCGGACTTCGTCGGTGATCATGATACGAGGTGAAGCACCACGGGGTATGTTTATACCTTAGTGTCAACAGCAGTGAGCTGGGTCTCACGTCTGCAGAAGATTATGACTTTATCTACAACCGAGGTTGAGTATGTCGCGGTGACTGAAGCAAGCAAGGAGATGATCTGGTTGAACGGGTGCTTAGAAGAGTTGGATCTGAAGCAAGGAAGAGGAGTTTTTTATTGTGATAGCCAGAGCACTATACATTTTGTCAAGAATCCAGTATATCATGCCAGAACGAAGCACATCGACGTCAAATACCATTTTATACGCTCGCTAGTTGAAGACAAAAAGTTACACTTAATGAAGATTTTGGAGAGTCAAAATCCGACGGACATGTTGACGAATGCAGTCACCATTGAGAAACTGGAGTTGTGCGTAACTTTAGTTGGCCTTCACGAGTAGAAGACGAAGGCGGAGCCACACTACGAGGATCGACGAGATCGCTGAGATATTGTTGATTGAAGAAAGAATTTTTCCGGGGGAAAAGATACATGCGAAGAAGGGGAGAGTTCGGGTGAACTCATTGCAAGCACTTTGGTCTCCAAGTGGGAGAATGTTAGTCTAAGGTGTAGACCCAAAATCAGAGGAAGGCTGGAATCAAAATGATGAGAAAAACAAACAGGCAGATCCACGGTCGACCGCGGCGGTCGACCGCGAACGTGCACGCAAGCTGGGAAGGAACTAAAGCTGATGGCGGTCGACCGCGCCAACCCTGTAGGATTTTTGGTCTCGAGAATCAGCCGCAGTCGACCGTGGCGGTCGACCGCCAAAACCCTGTAATCAAACTGGTCTCGGGTTTTGCAGACGGTCGACCGTGGCGGTCGACCGCGATACCGACGGTCGACCTGGGCGGTCGACCACGAGTAAATTTGATAGTTTTCTGGTCTGTTTAGGAATCTGTTTCACCCAGGATTCTATATATATCCCAAACGATTTTAGGGTTTGTACTACATCAAAAAGGAGCTTTTTGACTAAAAAGAGAGAATCTCAGAAAGATTAATCCCTTGTTTAAGAGCTTGTATTTTCTTCTTCAATTAATAAAGGCATTGTGTGGTGTGGCTCCCGAGGACGTAGGCACGTTGCCGAACCTCGTTAAATCTGTGTGTTCGTCTCCTTTACTATTTGTGCAATGTTAGATCTTTATTTGTGGCATTATTCCTTTTTTCCTACTTTCAACACAAGGTCCGGAAGGGCAAGGGTTCGATTGGTTGTTTCGAATCCCCAACAACAAGTATCAGAGCTTCGTTCAGCAATTTGTGTGAAAGCCATGATAGAGGAAAACAAATCAAAGATCGAGAAGTTCGATGGATCGGACTTTGCCTACTGAAAATCGCAGATGGAGGACTATCCCAGAAGGACTTGTATCGCCCGCTGATGGGCAAGGAAAAAGGGCAGAAGGAGGTGTCAGATGATGATTGGGAGGTACTGGATAGGAAAGCTCTAGGGCAAATTCGGTTGTCGCTCGCCAAATTAGTAGCTCACAATATCCTGAAGGAGAAGACTATGGTGGGGCTTATGGAAGCTCTTGCAAAGATGTACGAGCAACCATCGGCAGCAAACAAGGTGCATCTAGTCAAAACTCTTTTCAACCTCAAGATGGCAGAAGGACGATCCTTCACGATGCATCTCAGCGAGTTCAACACGATTGTTGATCAACTTATCTCTGTGGACATCACGTTCGATGACGAAGTGTAGGCCCTGTTATTACTATCACAGTTGCCGGATACCTGGGCAGGTTGTGTGACGGCAATCAGCAATTCGGCGGGGAAGGACAAGTTGAAGTTGAACGAGGTTGTGAGTATGATTTTATCCGAGGAGGTTAGAAGGAAATCGTCCGAATCAGAAGGTTCAGGTTCAGCCTTAAGTTTCGAGCAGAGAGGCAGAAGCCAGAAGAAAGGGAACTAGAACAGGTATCGGTCGAAATCAGTAAAGAAGAGGTCAAACTCAAAGGTTAGAACCATCAAAGAAAAGTGTTGGAACTGTGGCCAGGAGGGCCATATGTCTTCGGTCTGTAAAGCACTAAAGAAGGATGCGGATGAGCAGGAGGCTCATATCGTGCAGGATGTCTTGATCCTTGCTATGGATAGCGATTCTGGTTCTTAGGTCATCGACTCAGGAGCTTCTTTCCACGCCACTGCTAATAGGAAACTACTTCAGAACTATGTAGCAGGTGACTTTGGTAAAGTATATTTGGGGAACAATGAGCCTTGTAATATTGTTGGAAAGGGCGACGTTCAAATACAAATAAAGGGCTCTAAGTGGAACTTGAAGAACGTGAGGCACGTGCCGAAGCTGAAGAGGAATCTTGTTTCGGTGGGACAGCTTGGAGCAGAAGGCTACGTTTCGACATTTACCGGGGATTCGTGGAAAATCTCCAGCAGTACGATGGTCATTGCCCGTGGCAATAACACGGGAACTCTCTACCTCACTTCACATGCGAGTGACACCCTCGCAATTGCAGCTGACAAGGAGAGTACACATCTGTGGCACAATAGGCTGGGACACATGAGCGAGAAGGGAATGAAAATCCTACATTCACAAGGAAAGCTAACCGGGATCGACACCGTTAAAGTCAGAGTTTGTGAAGACTGCATCTTTGGGAAGCAGAAGAGGGTTAGTTTTCAGAAGGATGGAAGGTCACCTAAGGTTCAGAAGCTAGAGTTGATTCATACAGATGTATGAGGCCCAGCCAGTATGTCTTCTTTTGGAGGTTCGAGATACTACGTCACCTTTATCGACGATCACTCGAGGAAGGTGTGGGTTTACTTCATGAAGCACAAGTCAGAGGTGTTCGAAATCTTCAAGAAGTGGAAGGTCATGATCGAGAACGAGATAGATCTGAAGGTGAAGTGTTTGAGATCAGATAATGGTAGAGAATACGAGCTGGAGGAGTTCAAGAGGTTCTGTGCTACGAATGAGATTCGTTTAGAGAGAACCACTCCAGGTACGCCGCAGCAGAATGGTATTGCGGAGAGGATGAACAGGACCTTGACAGAGCGTGTGCGGAGCATGCGATTATATGCAGGTCTGCCTAAGACATTTTGGACGGATGCGGTGCATACAGTAGCTTATCTTATTAATCATGGGCCATCAGTTCCATTGGATTTTGGGATTCCAGAGGAGGTTTGAAGCGGTAAGAAGATAAATCTCTCACTTGCGGGTATTTGGTTACGTGACATATGTTCATATCAGTGACCATATCAGGGACAAGCTAGAAGCAAAGTCATAGAAGTGCACATTCATTGGATATGACGTTGATGAGTTCGGGTATCGTCTGTGGGATGAGAAGAATAGGAAGATCATCAGGAGCCGGGATGTGATATTCAATGAGGATGTGATGTACAAGAACAGGGATAATGCTAAGGATAGCCAAAGCAGTGGAAGCAGCACTACGGATACAGGTGGATCTGAGTACATGGATATAGAGGAACTTTCAGATAGGGGAGATGATGTTTGTTCTGATCACAGAACGGAGGAGGCTCTAGGTACAGAAGAAACTACCCAGGACGTGGAGCTTAGGAGGTCATCCAGGATACCCAAACCAAATCTCAGATATCTTTCATCTCTTAACTATTTATTATTGACAGATAGCGGTGAGCCAGAAAGCTATGAAGAGGCAATGCAAGTGAGTGAATCTCAGCAGTGGGAGCATGCGATGCAGGAGGAGATGGATTCTCTACTCACTAATGAGACATGGGAGTTAGCCCAGCTACCTGCACAGAAGAAGGCCTTACATAACAAATGGGTCTACCGGGTTAAGCAAGAGTGATGGAAACAAGAGATTCAAGGTCAGATTAGTAGTAAAGGGGTTTCAACAGCGGGAAGGAGTGGACTATACGGAGATATTTTTCCCTGTTGTGAAACTCACAACCATCAGAGTGGTGTTGAGTTTGGTGGTTGCAGAAGACCTCTTTCTTGAGCAGTTAGATGTGAAGACTGTCTTTCTTCATGGTGACTTGGATGAAGAAATCTACATGAAGCAGTCTGTTGGCTTCATTGAAGAAGGAAAGGAAGAGATGGTGTGCAAGCTCAAGAAGAGCTTATATGGTTTGAAACAGGCTCCGAGACAATGGTATAAGAAGTTTGATAACTTCATGCAGAACAATGGCTACAGGAGATGCTATTCGGATCATTGCTGTTATTTTAAAAGGTTCGAGTCCAGCTTCATTATTTTGTTATTGTATGTTGATGATATGTTGGTAGCAGGACCGTGTTTGGAGGAGATAAACAGTTTGAAAAAGCAACTATCAAAGGCATTTGCAATGAAGGATCTGGGTGCAGCAAAGCAGATTCTAGGGATGCGAATCAGTAGGGATGAAGCTGAAGGGACATTGAGATTGAGCCAAGCTGAATACATTGAGAAGGTACTTCAGAGGTTCAACATGAAGAATGCTAAAGTTGTTAGCACACCTCTTAGAAGTCAGTTCAAGCATCTGAGGAGCAATCACCTAAGACAGATGCAGATAGAGAGCATATGAGCGGATTTGTAAGCAATCCAGGGAAGCAACATTGGGAGGCCGTGAAGTGGATAATGCAATACTTGAGAGGGACAACGAACAAGCCATTATGTTTCAGGAGGAAGGAGTTGGTGCTGCAGGGATACGTGGATGCGGACTTCGCCGGTGATCATGATACGAGGTTAAGCACCACGGGGTATATTTATATCTTAGCGTCAACGGCAGTGAGCTGGGTCTCACGTCTGTAGAAGATTATGACTTTATCTACAACCGAGGCTGAGTATGTCACGGTGACTGAAGCAAGCAAGGAGATGATCTGGTTGAACGGGTGCTTAGAAGAGTTGGATCTGAAGCAAGGAAGAGGAGTTCTTTATTGTGATAGCCAGAGCGCTATACATCTTGCCAAGAATCCAGTATATCATGCCAGAACGAAGCACATCGACGTCAAATACCATTTTATACGCTCGCTAGTTGAAGACAAAAAGTTGCACTTAATGAAGATTTTGGGGAGTTAAAATCCGGCGGACATGTTGACGAAGGCAGTCACCATTGAGAAACTAGAGTTGTGCGTAACTTTAGTTGGCCTTCACGAGTAGAAGACGAAGGCGGAGCCACACTACGAGGATCACCGAGATCGCCGAGATATTGTTGATTGAAGAAAGAATTTTTCCGGGGGAAAAGATACATGCGAAGAAGGGGAGAGTTCGGGTGAACTCATTGCAGGCACTTTGGTCTCCAAGTGGGAGATTATTAGTCTAAGGTGTAGACCCAAAGTCAGAGGAAGGCTGGAATCAAAATGACGAGAAAAACAAACATGCAGATCCACGGTCGACCGCGGCGGTCGACCGCGAACGTGCACTCAAGCTGGGAAGGAACTGAAGCTGATGGCGGTCGACCGCGCCAACCCTGTAGGATTTTTGGTCTCGAGAATCAGCCGCAGTCGACCGTGGCGGTCGACCGCCAAAACCCTATAATCAAACTGGTCTCGGGTTTTGCAGACGGTCGACCGTGGCGGTCGACCGCGATACCGACGGTCGACCGGGACGGTCGACCGCGAGTAAATTTTGTAGTTTTCTGGTCTGTTTAGAAATCTGTTTCACCCAGGATTCTATATATACCCCAAACGATTTTAGGGTTTGTACTACATCAAAAAGGAGCTTTTTGACTGAAAAGAGAGAGAATCTCAGTGAGATTAATCCCTTGTTTAAGAGCTTGTATTTTCTTCTTCAATTAATAAAGATATTGTGTGGTGTGGCTCTCGAGGACGTAGGCACGTTGCCGAACCTCGTTAAATCTGTGTGTTCGTCTCCTTTACTATTTGTGCAAGGTTAAATCTTTATTTGTGGTATTATTCCTTCTTTCCTACTTTCAACACAAGGTCCGGAAGGACAAGGGTTCGATTGGTTGTTTCGAATCCCCAACAGCAAAGTGTAGTAAATTGCTAGCCATTTGTTCTGTGAGCATGCACATTGGCTGCCGGTAGAAGTTCCACAAGTAAATTTGCTGGCTGGTTTGGCTCTTTCTTATTGGCTTTGGTACAATCTTCTACTGTTTGTACTATGTGATCATATATAAAAATTTTTATGTTAGTTATTGCTTTTTATATGTCGATTGTTATTAATATTCAACAAATGTGTGCCTCTTTGTGTTGCCTGTTTTCTATCAGTTCCCATGTTCTGTTCGTGGAAGAAAAAATAAACGGCAACCTACCGTTATTTATAATGCCTAGATATTGATTCTGCAACTCTTCTTTTTGCTCCAACTTTCTTTTTAAAGTTTATAATCTTGACACTAGTACTTTTTTCTGCTAAGAACCTTGCATTAGGAACCTCAACTTTGACTAGTGCCTTCAGGATGATTTCTTGCATTTTCTACTCTACAAGAACTCGTTTACATTGTCTGACCGAGAAGTTGGTTCCACTGTGAGGAAATTAAGCTAACGAAGCTTCTGATGCTAACTTTGGTGGTAATACTCAATAGTGTTTCATTAAAACTGCTAGATACTTAATCTATTTTGAAATATAGAGGGTTCATTATTTTATCTTGCTTTTGATTAATCAAACACTATTCTTTGTGGTCTTATGAAACAGGTAGATATCTTTCAAGTACTACTACTTCTCAGCTGAAATCATTTTAAATATGAACATGTGTGTACATGTTTTTGTTATAACAGATCATATCTTTAAGTTTTGTTACAAATAATGTTTATTATCTCTCTTATCATGGTTAATATTGAATGTTGTTATTTTTTGCATAACGCCAAATTTTGTTTAAAAATTGTGATCCTTGAGACAAATCTATCTTAGAAAAATTTGTTTACTAACTGCTTAAATAGCCCTTGGATCCCCCCCCCCCCCGCCCCCCGTTATGCGGGGGTATATGCTAGTACTCAATATATATTTCTTATTTCCAACTACTAACATGATGATATGTATATTAGCACTAGTAAGACAATTCTGGTACATGAGAGCACATCTGATTACTCATAGTAACTAACTATAGAAACCTCCTCTGCAAGTCGTTGAAGAGTTCTTGGGAATGGAGGCATCTTCAGATCTAAAACCCCTTCCAGGACGTTAATAACTTCCACCATCGATGGCCTATCTGCCTCAAAATCTTGAATGCACCAGCAAGCAACTCTGCAGACTCTGTTCAGCTCCAAAGCATCCGCAGAACCATTTAAATCCTCATCTAGCAAGCTAAGAACCTCTCCTGTAATGAGTTTGCTCGCAGCCTGAACAGGGAAATACCTAATGCTCCCATCTTCAGCCAATTTTGAGTTTCTTCTACCAGATACTATTTCAAATAGCATCATACCATAGCTATAGACATCTGCTTTGGGTGTTATTGGTAGCCCTTCGATCCATTCTGGTGCTAGATAGCCTATAGTTCCCCTCATCGTTGTTAGAACTCGGCTGAAGTCATGGCCAATGAGCTTTGCCATTCCAAAGTCTGATAATTTTGGGTAGAATTCAGTATCTAATAGAATGTTTTCTGGCTTTATATCACAGTGGATGATGCATTCTCTACATTCTTCATGGAGATATGCCAATCCCCTGGCAGTGCCTAGTATGATCTGATATCTAGTCTTCCAGTCTAAATTCTTGGATTGTTTTTGAAAGAGGTGGTGATCCAAAGATCCCATTGGCATGTAATCATAAACCAGAATCTTCTCAGTTCCCTCACAGCAGAACCCGCGTAGACGGACTAGATTAACATGCTGAATTCTGCCCAAAGTTCCTAATTCATTTCGGAACTCCTTCTCTCCTTGACGAACCCCTTCTAGTCTTTTCACAGCTACAAAATCTGAATTAGATAGAATTCCTTTGAATACCAAACCGAATCCTCCTCCACCGAGCTTTTCTGAAAAGTTCTTTGTCATGCGCCGCAATTCATTGTAAGTAAATGATACCAAAGGACCTTCAGGGAATTTTGATGTCCCCTGGCCTTTTCTTCGACAGATCCATATCAATGCCATAAGGGTTAACAAAACTATTGCTACTGTTGCACTTAGAGCAATTTTTATGATTAATTTCCTTTTCCCTGGCCGTGGCAGGTCAGAAGCTGCCAGCCTTAGGTAAAGAGTACTGGATCTATTTTCGCCTTCGGATAGAATTTTAAGATTTTGGATGTCTCCATACCAAATTGAACACCCATTGCCATGAGAATAAGCAGTGCACGAGCAATTATTCAAACAAGCTACTTCACATTCTTCAGCGCTTGTTGTTGCTAAAGGCTGTGAATCTGCTGGCAAGAGCAGATTGGGTATGGTCAAAAATCCATCCTTTTCCCCGGTGGTCGAGTTCCTATCATTGCACTGCAAGTGAGTTTTCCTTGAACACCCTGAACTCCAATCTTCTAACTCCCAGTCTCTCATGGAAGTTGGACTGAAGCCACTCGGACAACTGCATACTGGCGTGTCTTTATTGTCACACATACCGAAAGTGCCACAGACTGAGTAAATATCACAAAGGGAGAGTGGCTCAGCCCAGACCAGCACCCATCCTTGTTCATCATTAAACCACATCCACTGTTGCGCTTGCCCAGACGAGTGCATTAAAGTCCGACCCAATATCCCATCAGAGAAGTTGTAGCTGTAATACCTACTCTTGTTGTTATCGACAAATTCGGACCTGAGGATATTGTACCCATCCATTTCAGGCATCAAGGTAAAGGACTTTCCATTCCATACTCCACTTCGCCAATAGCTTCTCGATTTTTTCCATTGCAAAATAAGCTGACGGATGCCACTCGGGTCTATAGTTTTGGTGAAAAGCCCAGGAGATGGATCCTCGGTGTTCCTCCATGAAGTAAGGCTTTGATATTCCCCAGTGATTTTATTCACACCGACCCATCCATTGGGCAGGCATGTATCGGTTGGATGATCAAAACTCTGCCACAGTATAATAGACGAATTCGATTGGTCTCTGAGAACCAGATTACCTGTATCAAGAAGCGCCGCGATGATAGAATTGGAGGAAGAAGATGATGGTGATGTTGTGTTTGATGACCAAACTGGGAGCTTGGAATGAGAGATGACTAGATTGCCATCTTTGGCCAGCTTCAGTTCAGAAGTTGCAGGATTGGATACTGGCTTTTCTCTGTTTGCTACCCATACAACTGTTTGTGTAGGGATCTTTTTGTACCAGATGCCAATGTAGTAGTTGTTGGATTTGCCTGGGGTGAAGAAGCCAAGTTCAAAGATGCCTCCTTTGGAGACTATGGTTTGGTTTCCAGATATGGATTGGCCTTGGGAGATAGTATCAGTTGCCAAAGTGAGAACTTTATTAAGTGAGAGGAGAAGAAGAAAATGGTGAACTGGGAAGAAAGAGGGGGATTTTGAGAACATTTTGCGAGATGAATGCATGGAGAAAAGAGTGTTTGTTTGTAATATCCTGAAGGTTTGCGAACAGGGAGATAAATAATGTAGGTAAAATTTACTTGAAGTCAGTACTTGTCAGTTACATCAGAGGTCTCAGATTTTCTTCTACTTTGTTCTCAAGCCTGTGGCGCGCTGCTAACAAATAAGCGCGTTTCCTGTTATGTAGCATGGTTACTTCTGTCATAGAAGTGCGTCGTGCCAAACACGTCGCATATATTTTATTTGTATTTTTCTTCTGTTGTTAGGTGTGTTGTTTCCATTTTTGGACGAATTCCTAAATAAACTCAAATTTGTTGGGAATTCCTGATTGCAGGTGCGACGGTAGAAAGTCCACTTCTTAGTGACAGCGGTCCGTTGTAAATGTCTCTGTGTCATCACAATAATGTGTGAGAGGGTGGAGCCCACCCACGTGATAGCGCCGCCTGCCCCC
>BQKN01000768.1:273981-304285 GCA_022839385.1 Asparagus kiusianus | reverse complement strand
TATATATATATGTATTAATATATAATTATATATAACTATGCTCTCTCTAGTCTCTTATATATGTATAATATATATATATTCTCTCTCTCTCAATATATATACAAGTATACTCTCTCTTATATATATATAATATATGTATAAGTATATATAAGTATACTTTCTCTTATATAAGTGTATATTAATATATATGTATAACTGTATAAGTATACTCTCTCTTGTATATGTATGTGTATACTCTCTATGTATAGGTATATATAAGTATATTCTCTCTTATATAAGTATATATGTATAAGTATACTCTCTCTTATATATGTATAATATATGTATGTATGTATATACACACACACACACACTCTCTCTCTCTCTCTCTCATATATATATATGTACATATATTCTATACTCTCATACTCTCTCTCTCTCTCTCTCTCTCTTCGTATATAAGTATACTCTCTCTTATATATGTATAATGTATGTATAAGTATATACAAGTATACTCTCTCTTATATATGTATGAGTATATATAAATATACTTATATGTGTATATTATAGAATTAAAGTTATAAATATATAATTTATATTTTTATATATTTATGTATAATACAATTTGTTTATATAAGTATTTACAATTTGTTTATGTATAATATATTTATATATGTGTGTATATATATGTATACATATATATACATATATTGAATTACATGAATACTTTGGGCTACTTAGTCTAGTGGTAAAATTTAGGAGTTTGGAGTGGAGGTTAGCGGTTCAAATCCTAGTCACAACATATATATTTAGGAGTCTTTGATTGGACCTTGGGCCTTGGGGCTCTTTGAATTCTACAATTATTTTTAATTTTGTTTGTTCCTATAAATTCTATAATTATTTTATATTATTTTAATTTCTATAACTTTTAATATTTGTAATTAAATAATTATAGTTGATTAATAATATGTTTTTATTAAAAATGTGTTTATTTTTTTGATTTAGATTTTTGTAAAAAGCGAAAAAAATAAAAAAAAATAAAAAACAAAAAAACCGGGCCGGCCCGGTGTCCGGCCCGGTTTGGCCCGGGCCCGGCCCGGGGCAACTGGGCCAGGGTCCGGGTTTGGGTTTTGCCCGGCCCGGGCCCGGTTTTCTGGACCGGGCCGGGCCGGGCCGGCCCGGATGGACACCCCTATCCATAAGGGAAAAAATCGTGGAATTATAATCATACAAAGAAGTTATTTTTATTTTTTAAAAACGTAGAAAAGCTGGATGATCTAGAAATCTAATCTTTTTCCTACATGCTCTATCCAGTGTCTTAAAATTAGTCGCTACAACTTGATTATTTTCCTTAGATTTCTAAACTACCCTTGTTATTAAATTATCAGTTCAACTTATTTACCCATTTACCCAATGAAACATGGTTTAAAAGTTCTCATATGGAGAGCTATAAACTCAGAAGCATAATTACTTCTGATGCCATCGGTGTACAGTGTACTCCAAAGAGATTTATTGGAGTACCGAAGCTGTCAGCGAGATATAGTTCTTGGAGTACCGATGGCACAAATTGTAATTAACATTCACGATATGCGCTCTCTATCTCCATGGCAGAAAATTTGTATGTCATAAACCCACATTCGTAATTAAGTATTCACTTTTTCAAGTAACCCATTAATTGCAGGTCATTTAGCCATCAACGCATGCCGTTGTTTGACAGTGAAGATCGATATATATATCATGCCTAAAAATCATCATTGATAATCTATCTCCTGTTCTATGTCCCGTATATTCTTTCTTTTTTCGGCCAAAATGAAAACTAATATTTTGCTACTGATCCAATTATTCACCCCACTCTCCTTCCATGGTTGTATCAAATGCTAGCTTATTGTGATCGACGTTCAGCCAGCCCTAAATTTCTTCACTGATCAAGATTCTTTGGCGAGTGCGATCTCGATCGCGAGATCGTCTCCGTCAGGTGCTGGTCGAGGCTGAGGACTTCCGTCTTAAATAGGAAGTGGTAATATTGGGTTCGGATTGGTGAGGAAGAAGACAATTGGGGAAGTACACTTTTGCTCTTTAAATGAAAACTAAATAAAAATCATTTTTTGGAGCACAAAGCAAGCCTCTTGAAAAATTGATGGTAATTAGTAGGGAAATTTATGAAAATTGAATATGTACATATGTACGTGTTTGATTTGAAGGGGTGTGGTTTATTATATTTTACGTACGTACGTAGGTGCGCATGTGTTTTAGAGCGCATTTTTGTAAGAAAATATTTTAATATATAGTACAATTATATATATAATATATAAGATGGTGAAGTTCTATTCCAAATATTCTAGATTTTCAACGACAATTCAACATTGCAAGAACCATTATGTATAATGCAGCTGGTTTCCAAACATATGTATTGTTTCTTTGTTTGTTGTAATTTATTTTTTTTAATGAAAACTGTCTAGTTAGCATTGGCTATCTCTATGCATACCTTTTAAGTTATTGGTACCAAAAATATTAAGTGAAAAAAAACCCAGAACTTTGATAATGTCTTCAGCCAAATTCAAACAAGAGACAAAAGAAATACTACACAAGAACTGATCAATCCAACCGTATCTGATCATATATATATATATACATATACATGTACAAAGTTCAAGCTGAAAAAACCAAGTACTCCAAAATACAAACCTCTCTCTTCAACTACTAACTCATAAAGACTGTCCTATAAATAACTCTAAAAATATTCAAAACGAAAAATAAGCAGAGAAAAAGAGTGAAAAAGAATCTACCCTAAACCCCTCTCAACTCTCAAGCCACTGTCCTGTCTACTGGGCCCCTGTTAGGCGTGTGCTCTGTACAGTGTCCTCTTCCTACCGAACCAATAAGGACCAGCCAACGAAGAACCAATGATCCAAAATAAAATCATATACTTCTCTCAGTAAAGAAAGCCCGGCTTTAAAATACTAAAAAAAATTAAATAAATAAACAAATCCCCATTTCACCTCACCTCTTTTCCTACTCTACTCCCTGTCATCTCCTCGTCACCTCCCCCGCCTCCAAGATTCCCAAACCAGCCGTCCATAATTGCCCATTGAATGTCACATGGGCAAAATTGCGGGCCGCCCGCTAGTGGGCCCCACGGATCAGAAACCACGTGAGCCCAGTGGCAACAGGCCATAGCACAAATGGGCTTGCCACCTGTGCTCTTGGGCTCGACCCGCTATAAGCGACGTCATCTCCGCCGAGAAATACCATCGTGCTGTTCATCAACGGCAGTGCTGCCTGTGGGTTGCCGCCGTTATTGTTGTTTCCGTTGTTGCTGTTGCTATTTTCTCTTGATTTCTGACTGCATTAAAACAAAATTAACACATTTATTTACTTATAAACTAAGACGCGAATTTTAGAATATATTAAATCTAAGTGGACTAGTAGCTTTATCCCTTTATATTTATTTTTTTTTTTTTAAAATATGCTATAAGATGCGTGTTGACATGTGCTACTCATCATACCGGTATAAATCTCAAAGCAAATTTAAAAAATAAAAAATTGGCAGACAAATTCCTCGGTCAATTTTAATTTACTGGAGTGGATTAATAGCTGACCTCGTTGTACCGGGACAGAAAGTGATCAAGTAATTTGCATTAGTACACGTAAACGTAGACGTAGCATCATCGTACGCGTAGCTATACGCTCTCGGGCAAGCGTTCTTAAAGAACTGCGAATACTGCGTAGGCTTACACGTATTCGGGTTCCCATACGCTCCGCTACAACAATACTCGGGCGACCCGAACGCCTCACAAGCGCTTCTGCAAGCGACCCCGTCCCCATCCGACTCCGTCACTTTAAGATCCGACGGGCACAACCCGTTAAGATCCACTAAGCAACCGGTAGAGCTACAATTACCCGACCCGCTTTGAGGGACCACAAGCATTGGTAGATTATACCCGTCAACGAGGCTGACGTCATAGAAGTCTTTGCCGTCGCTGCCGTTGAGGGTGAACTCCGCGAGGGTGGCCGGAGGGGCGGCTCCGCTGCCGGAGCATTGGACGGTGGACGACCCGCAATCGCCGGTCGCACAGGTGAATTTGCCGGTTGCGTCGGTGGAGCAGAGTGTGCGGCCCCAGAAGCGACCGGACCAGCCGGTGGGCACCGGTATTGACTGGGATTCGCCGGTTTGGAGGGCGAAGCCGGTGGTGGAGAGTGGGGCGGTGCCGGCGCCGGAGAGAACTCCCGGCCAGACTGTGTAGTGACAGTTGTTCGTCACGGTGAACGTCGCGGCGGAAACTGCCGAAAATAGGAAAGAAATGTGGAGAATCAAGAAAATGAGAGGATGGAATGTTGCCATTGTTAGCTCTAAAAATGGAACGTTGGGGATTTTTTTGGGGATGGGGAGGTTTAGTATTTATAGAGGGGATTAAGGATAATGGGGTCCAATGATATTGTTGAGATTTTGTTTTTGGTTAGTATAATAATGTGAGGTTAATGACGGTTGGTTTGATTTATATTTGGGTTCAGGTGAATTTTTGAAGAAAATGGCTCTTGGGAGGTACGGAGTAATAGATTGGCATTTTTGAGGGTGCCGTGTGAATTTTGTATTTGCCCTCTGCTGCAGCAATTTGCATTTATTTTGCATTTTAAATAAGACGTTTAATTTTACAGAGGACTACTTATGTAATATTCATATGTTGTCGACGGAATATGTAAGTTTCAGCAGAACTCCATAGTGACACGTGGGTAATTGGCGTTCGTGATTCGCGCAACCGATAGAGATAGCGTCCCAAAGAACGGAACGGAAATAACCGAGAAGCTAGCACTGTTTTGGTTTGTGAATCAAGTTTCGTAGAGTTAGGTTACTAGGTTGAATCCAAATTGGGTGACTCGACTCGGTCAATTTGTTTGGTTTGGGTGAGAACCAACGATGAAAACGATGCAATTAGGTCCAACCGCACGTAGACGAATTAGGGAAATTTTGGTAAGAAGGGGAAATGGGATTGGAGTTGGTGAACTTCTTGTAATTTTTGTAGTGATTGATGAGTTTAGAAGTTAGAAGAGTCCCTAGGGACAAGGAATGAGCCGTTAATGATGCAAGATTTTCGTTTGTTTCTGGTCTTATGGAATTATATGTCCAAATTTGGTAGGATTTTTTTTCTTGATTCATGATTGTTATGGTGTTTTCAGTTGCCAAATTACGGCCCTTTGCCAACAACCGACAAACATCACACGTCACGCACCATTCAGTCAACTCGACACTTAGGATAGCCAGAGTCTCGACCTACCCGACTCGTCGAGTCAACATCTCGCTAGGTCGACTCGACTGGCGATATTTGTCGGTCCTCTCATCAAAGACGACTCGCTACGAGCCCACACAACCGGTTAATTAGCTGACGTCTTACTGGGTTGACTTGAAAGACGTTACTTTTCGACACCCCTCAATACAAGTCAAAAGACAACTTTGACATCGAACCCCCCCGCTGACAACGCGTCGACATCACATTAAATGTTTGGAAGGCGCCATCATTTCTCTATTCCCGACGCTATTTATGATACATCGGACCACGCCGGCTTCGTGCGCCGCCTATCCCATCTCATTAATGCCGAAGTGACAACGTCCATTTCGTGACCACTCCATAGCTGATACGCGTAAATTAAGTCGACGCTAACTCAGCCACCAACTCAGATTCGACAGAGAAAGACTAAAATGCCCCTCCTGCATGGTTATAAGAGGGACAACTATTCCTATTGCGAAGGTAAGCGATTTCTCAAAAATTTTCTCCGTTATACTGCACTAGAATCGCACAGTTCACCACTTTCCCACTAAATTACATCACTGACTTGATCGTCAGAGAAATAACGAGGGAACTAGTCCCCATCATCTTACGGGTTGTTACACGTGTAGGGAAGAAGTAGCTCAACTCAAAACCGGATATTTGGAGAAGTTAGCGATCTCTATTCAATCTCACCCCTACTACATCATCTGTGCGATTATCATCATCAACAGTGGTGACCGCCTTGTTTGGTGTTGTAAGACTTGTCTTGGATGTATCCTATTTTTGGTAACTTCCAAGCACCAGAGGAAAATAGAGTAACTACGGTACTTAGTTATCAAGATTTTTCTTCTTCTGTTGGGGTAATTAAAAGAGTCTATATTAATGGACTGTTAGGCTTTTTTTTTGAGCTGAAAAACAGGGACTAAAGCCCTGCTCATATATTATAAAAGCACTAAGCAAAACTTACAAAAAAGTGGGTATACGAGAGTATATCCAACAAAATCAAAAGACCAAAAGATAGGCTTCACCAACCAACCAAAAGCCTACCAGAGTTTTACCAGAACATCAAAACCAACTGTCCTAACTACCCAAACAAGCATAGATAACAGAACGACAACAGAGCTGAGGCTAGAAAACTTAGATAAGAATCTTAATAACAACATTGATCTTGAGATCCAAAAGTGGTATCGATCCAGATACTTCCTTCGCTTACTGGAAGTTGTCTCCAACATCATCTTCAGCTCTCTTTTTTGCTATTTCGTCTAGCTTGAGTTTGATGGCTGCTTTGTGGATTCTTTTTGCCAACCGATCTTCCTCCGCACCTGCCCATAGAAGGGTGTATCTTGCTATATTAGCTGCAAGCTTATCAGGGTTAGGCAAAATATCCCTAAAAATAAGCTGATTACGACAGTTCCATATCCACCAACAGCAGCAAGGAAGAAGCACTTTCCACACTTTCCTAACATCAATTGAGATTCCTTGATAATCATTAAGGAGGATCAGATCGTCAAAATGATGGAACCGAGAGACTGGATTATTGCAAGGAAGCAGGGCAGCCCAAATAGATGACGCAAAGGGGCATTTAATAAAGAGATGATCCATATCCTCCAGACAGGAGGAACAGAATGGACATCGAGGATCGCCATTCCATCCTTTAGATACCAAATTTGCCCTGGTGTTAAGCCTCTGTTTACTAACAATCCAAAAGAAGACTTTAGTTTTAAGGGGGATCGGAGATTTCCAGGTGAAGTTGTATAGAGCAGATTTAATACCCCCAGAGGTCAGAGCCGTGTAAAAAGATTTTACAGTGAAAATCCCAGAAGGATGAAGGGGCCACCACAAACTATCAGGAGCCAGACTATCATTGATAGAGAAGTTATCCAAGAGAGTATGAAGATAAAGAGATTCCTGTCTATCTTCTATTGTGATGCCTCTCCTAAGGGTAGCATGCCATTTCCACTCATTATTGAGCATAAAACCTTGTGAACGGATGACACAGTCATGGGAAAAAGCACGATAAAAAGCTTGGGGGAAAAAGCTATTAAGAGAATTAGCTCCGGACCACTTATCTAACCAAAATCTGCATGCTCGACCATCACCAATGTTCCATCTGACAAAACTAAAAAAAGAATGATGGATGGAATGCAGGTCTTTGATGAATTTGGAAGCTAGAGGGGAAGGAGAGAGAGTAACAGGGTTAATACCATTCTTGGAATACAGGGAGAAGATCACCTTGCTTACTAGAGTCTCTCTGTCGAAGATTTTCCAAATCCATTTAGATAGGAGGGAGATGTTGAAGGATTCAAGGTGAATGACACCCAGACCTCCCTCCTTTTTCTGCCTGCATACTGTACCCCATGAGACCAAATTCCTGATAGATGAGGATAGGTGGCTGCCATTCCATAAGAAGTTTCTCCTTATCTTGTCCACTGCTTTGATGAGCCACCTAGGTAGCTTGAAGAAAGATGAGTAATAGAGAGGAATAGAGGAAAGAACAGAGTTAAGGAGGGTCAATCTACCACCCAAAGATAGAGATTTACTTTTCCAAAGAGAGAGTTTTTTAGAGAAGGAATCTAGGAGGGGTTGCCAATCTCGCTTGGTGAGAGATCCAGACTTGAGGGGGAGACCTAAATAGGTGAAAGGGAGGGACCCTAATGAGCAGTTAAGAAGATTAGCAAGCTGGGTGCCTTTGAATGGGATTCTGCCGAGATAGAACAGATTGGATTTGACATGATTGATTCTGAGCCCTGAAACATTAGCAAAGATAAGCAAGATGGTCTTTAAGGTGATCATATCCGAGGGCAGAGCTTTGGCGAAGATAATTGTGTCATCTGCAAATTGCAGAGATCTAATCTTATTCAATTCTCCTCTAAGATTAAGCTGAGAAAGATCACCTGAAGCTGTGTTGTTGAGAAGCATTCTGTTGAGAACATCCACAACCAAAAGAAAGAGCATTGGGGAAAGAGGATCTCCTTGTTTTAAGCCCCTATGACAGCTGAAAAAATTTGTGGGAGAACCATTTACAAGGACAGCTGATTTGGAGGAGGATAAGATATGTTTGATGATAAGGCACCATCTAGGGCTAAAACCTCTGGCTTCTAGGAGGGATAAGAGGAATTTCCAGTTAACACAATCGAAGGCCTTGAAGAAATCAACTTTTATAGCACAAATTTCCTTTTTGCCTGAGGAGCAATGATTGATCATCTCGTGGGCTAAAAGAATGGAGTCTAAACTGGATTTACCTTTTTGAAAGGCAGATTGCGAGCCGTCCACGAGAAGATGAAAGAATTTGCATAATCTATTAGCCAAGATTTTAGAGAAGATTTTGCAAGTGCTGTTTATCAAACTAATAGGTCTAAAATCCTCTGGAGAACAGGCCCCTTCTTTTTTGGGGATGAGGCAAAGATAAGAGTAATTGATGTTATGAAGAGGCTGAGGATTAGAGAATAAATTTAGATAGAAAGAAGTAAGATCTGATTCAATCGAGTTCCAAAATCTATGAAAAAACAAGAGGGGAAGACCGTCTGGTCCTGGTGACTTTTCAGGATGAAGCTGAAAGACTGCTGTTTTGATTTCCTCTGGGGAGAAAGGGAGGTCAAGGGATGAAAGATCAACTTTGCCTTCGGGATAGAGGGATAGCCAGTCAATATTAAGATTTGAGTCCACTTGGCTATTGAACATATTAGAGAAGTAGTTAAAGAAAGACCTCTTCATATCTAACTCTTCCGATATGATGGTGTTGTTGATCAAGAGATGGGGGATAAAGTTCTTTTTCCTGCGGTAGGATGCAATCCTATGAAAGAATTTTGTGTTATTGTCGCCTTCTTTAAGCCACTGAATCCTGGATCTTTGTTTCCACTTTATCTCCTCAGAGTTAGCCAGGGATAAGAGCTGATCTTTTAGATGACATCTTGAATCTAGTTCAGAGGGGGTTAAGCTCCTTGATTCCTCAAGGAGGTTAAGAGAAGCCAACTGTGCCATAGCTGAAGAATAAATATGATGGGGAGAGCCAAGGCAATACCTCTTCCACCACTTGATTCTTCGTTTAATGAGCTTCAACTTGAGAAGGAAAGGAGGGGAGGAGGAGTTATGGTAACTGAAAGAAGACCAGCTGGAGATAATGAAATCTGAAAAGGAAGGGAGGGAAAACCAGCATTTTTCAAATCTGAAAAGAGGAAGGGGTTTAGGTGTATTAGTATCAAGAATGATGGGACAATGATCAGAACAAGGGGCTGTGTAGGCATATTGAATGAGATAGGGGAACTTGAGATCGAATTCAGAAGATATCAGGAACCTGTCCAACCTAGCCATGACTGGTTTGGATCTACAGTTAGACCATGTAAATTTTCTACCGCTAAGGGGAAGGTCAGAGAGGAGAAGGGAGTCAATGAGATTTCTGAAAACTGACATATCTCTGAGAGAACCCGATCTCCCACTTCTTTCGGAAGAGTGAAAGGTCATGTTAAAATCCCCGAAAACTATCCACGGGAGAGAGAAAGAATTTCTGAGTCTCTTGAGTTCCCACCAGCAGACTTCCTTGTCGGAAGGATCACAAGGAGCATAAACTGATGTGACGACAAAAGACCAGTTGGATGGCTTGTGAGTGAGAAAAGCTGAGACAGAGAAAATATCTGATGAAGAGGAAGAACAGGAGAAGAGGTCATCATTCCAACCCAAGAGGACACCTCCCCTAGATTCAGAGGCCTCTAGAGAGATCCATGAAGAAATAGAGCCCCCACCTAGTGATTTCAAAATGTTAGGTCGGGAGGAGTTCAACTTGGTTTCCTGCAGACCCACAATGTCCACCTTAGCCATCTTAATGCAGTCCCTAACCAGACGACGCTTGGCAGGGTTGTTAAGACCTCTCACATTCCAGGAACCAAAAATCATTGAAATATGAAAACAAAGGGGGAAACAACTAGGGAAGAAAGGAGGCACCGGCTCTAGGAATTATTCCCTAGATGTTCCCTAGATAGAATGCCTTCTAAATCGGAAGGATCGATCGGCTCCTTAATACCACAGTTGATAGATATATCCCGCAGTTTATCTAAGTTCAAGGAATTGACTGGTAAAGTAGAAGCAGAAGAAGAGGAGGAGGATCTGCTCTTAGAGATACCTGGGTGCTTGCTGATTCTTTGAAGGGCTAAATGCCTCTTGAAGGGATGAATAGATAACGAGCTTTTGGAGGCTTTCTTCTGAGCATTCTTTGATCTTGCCTTGACTTTCCCAAAGCCTGGAGGCGGACCAGAGGAGGAAATGTTGTCCATAGAGTCTGATGAGCTGTTATCAAGAGACTTGTCTTGGCAAGGGGGAGCTGGAGGAGGATCTTGAGCACTTTCCTCTTCAGGAGAAAGAACCAATTGCAGTTTCTCCCAGGATGACTTAGTTATATGTAGCTTAACACCTTTATATGTAACTTCCATCAGATCTGAAACAGCAGCATTCTTGATTAAAGAGGGGTGATCTTGGGGGAGGTCACAAGACTGCATCATCGGTTTTTTGCCTTTGGGGTCGTGATGCGGGGGAAAGTTTCTCTGGGCTGGCTGAACCACCTCATCATTTTGAGGAGGGAGTGGCGGAGGAGGTGGCCGTTCCTCTGAAGAGGAAGAAGGAGCCCCTTCTTTTCTGATGAAACTTTCATAATACTCCCTGCATCTGGATTTTGAATCTGGCAACACTTTGCCAACTACTCTCAGCCGAACACAACCTTCCATGATATGGATATTATCAGGAGATTCATATCAGAACTTGACGACACGAGGGATCTCTGAGGCATCTCTAACATACAGCATGGCTTTGCATTTAGAAGCTTCCTTTTTAAACATGATGTCGTCAGAAACGGTAATTACTTCGCCCACGTCTCCCAGTAACGATGAAATAAAGGCCGAGTCCCAAAGATGAATGGGGAGATCAAGAATTTCTACCCACACATATACATACTTGGGAAGCGCTTTGAGGCCAGTATTCTCCGACCAGGGCGAGAAGACACCACCAAAATTACCCATACTAAAGAAGGGTTTAGAGCAGGCATAATCCATCGTTTCTGCATCTGGAAACTGAATGAAAAAAGAAGATGGGGAAGCTCTCCTCACAGTCGTTTTCCACTCATCAACTTTTAAATGAAATTCAAGATTCTCAATTAGCTCTGCATAGGAGGGATTCCCCACCTGGATCTGAAAGAAGGCGTAAAAGATAAAGTCGTCCATACTGGAGACCACTGAGTCAGGAAGGGGAATATTGGGGATGAAAAGAGGGGGCGGGGAGGAGGGGGATCTGGATGATTTGGCCTTGGTGGTAGGGACGATGCTGTGGGGTAGGGGATGACTATTATTAGGGCAGAAAAGGGATGTATGACCTACCAGATTGCAAGCAAAACATTTAAAATCACCCAAGAAGCAATCTTTAGCCATATGGGCCCTGTCCCCGCAAAGGAAACACCTGAGGAGTTTATGAGGCGGGGGAAGGGAGGAGGTGGATTGAGCAGATCTAGGTCGTTTTTGACGACTTCTGCTAACGGTGGTCCATCCTTCTTCCGGAAGGGGTAAAATGCCCTTCGAAGAGGGAGAGACTAACTGAGGCTTGAGGAGATCAGCAAAAGAGGGAGCTTTAGAGGGGAAAAGAGGAGTGATGGCCGGAGGAGAAGCTTTTTTCTGAGGATTAGAAGGAAAGATGGAGGGGGGAAGGGGAGGGAAGTCGGTAGCAGAAAGGGGTTTATGGGGAAGCTGAGAAGACTTGGGAAGGGGAAAAGCGGTAGGCTTGAGAGGAGCAAAAGTGATGTTACCGTTGTTGAAGGAGACCATCCGCCGCCTTGGAACCCTAAAAGCCGCTCCTTGACGTCTGTCCCATCGCCTGTCGAATCGCCTCTGCTGCTCCCTCTCCATCTCAGGATGACACCTCATTTTCATTTTTTGTAATAATGGACTGTTAGGCTTGGAACTATTTGAGCAGAGATTAGAGATATGTTGAAGATCTTAAGAGTCAAAATTTAATTATATCAATTTCAAGAATCAAACATGTATTTGGTATACCCCCCGCGGGTGCTCTGGAAGTCAATATAGGTCTTACCAACTTAGGTTCGACTCCAACTTGGGTTATCAACCCGAAAAAAAAAACCCAATCTGGTGGTAAAATGTTTGTTGTGCATAGAATCTCTTCAACGAAGAAGTCACAACATACAAATGAAGTTCGCACAATACGTAAGCTTAATATGTGAGAAATCAAAATCAAGTACTATTCTGTGTTCTCCGATAAAAAGATGCGGCAATGACTTAATTAATCAATTTCATTATCGATCTGACTGCTAAGTACGCTGCACTTAGGCCGCCGCCGCCTAATCCTAGCAAGTCCAACACAGAATATCACTTAGCTTTTTATTCGATTGAGACTAGCTTATGTAAAAACCTAGTCTAGATTCAACACTCAAAGCGTGAATTTTGGACTAAAAACATGTTTTTACTAAACTAAATCAGAAAAGGTGGCTCTGACCATTTTATTCCTGCTCCATATATTTTAGTTAGGAGTAAAAGAACACGGGCTATGTTTTCCCTTTCAATCAGCCTCAATTCATTGCTAGCAGCCACAATGAGGTGTATATTACGTAGAATTGAAGAAGTTGATACAGAAAATTCCTCATTGAAATAGATAGTACTTAGACTAACATGGAGTCCAATTAAATGAGCATGTGCATGGGTTTAACACGCAATACTTCTTTTCAAAAGATATATATCGAACATCTATGTCTACTAGTAGTAGATCATGCTAGTCGAACTAGTGACATCATTGCTTTTTAGTACTCGAGGCGTTCATTCTAGTTACTTGCATGATTTAATAACAGGTAGCACTAGAGACACACCCCAACCACACCTTGGGGCACACACCCTCTCTCAGCTACAGTGCACGGGCTCATTTTAGATTTTAAAAAAAAAAATCTAAAATAGGTCCCGTGCACTGTAGCTGAGAGAGGGGGTGTTCCCTAAGGTGTGGTTGGGGGTGTGCCTGTAATGTTTTCCTTTAATAACAACGCACGAATCTCACAACCATACTAGAACCTAAGTCGAGGTTCGCATTAGGGGCATGTGCTTGTCCTAGGAAATTGCCAAGCTTGATAATCTCTATCCTAATCAGTTCACTTTAGTGCGTGCTCGGTATCGTTACAACGAAGAGAGAAAAGTGATGGTGTCCAAGGAAACAACTATTTGAAGTTATCGGAAATTTGAGCTAATGACAATGCTCATTAATTTTCCTAATGTACATGGCATAGTCGGATGCCAATTATTTTATAATTAAAAGAAAGCAAAAGTGAGAAGTTAGTATTTTATGTTTTGTTTAAGTCTAACTTACAAATTAATCAGAAAGTTGAGTTTCAAGGGATTAAAGATTTATATATTTATTTATTTATTTTCTATCAAGTTTAACTCGGGGAATGTAGGAAAAATGGAAACGCAATATTGAAACGCAATATTTGCTTTTCAAATTTATTCTTTTAATAGTTCTGATTCACTTTTCATTTACGTATATGCATCTAGAAATGCCTATGAAGAGATGGAGCTCAGGTTCAGTTTTCAGGTTGACAGGGTAGCGGTCGACCGGCGCGGTCGACCGCTTTCATGCACAAGTGGTACTAGGCGTTTGGATCAGTTACGGTCGACCGCCACGGTCGACCGCCGAACTCTCTGGATTTTTTGGTTAGCCGCTGGATGGAGGGCGGTCGACCGGGCCGGTCGACCGCTGTGGGTCGGGGCCGCCCCCCCCGGCCCCCCGCCGCTGCGGTTTTGAGTTGGGTTTGTTTTCAGACCCGTTTTGTTTTGGATTTGTATAAATATCCTTTGGGTGTTTTTTAGGGTTAAGAGCAAGGACGAATTTGAGCAAATTGAGAGAGTTTTCTTTGGGCTTCTATTCTAGGAGCAATTGGGGAGATTGAGAGTTGATTGTTAAGGGTTTATGAGAGATTTGTAACCCTAGTTTGTTCCTCTTGATTTCTAATATGAAAACTCCCCCCTCCTTGCCCCGTGGACGTAGGCATCTCGCCGAACCATGTAAAACTGGTGTTTGATTGTTTGTGCTATTGATTTTGGTTGGTTCTTTATATTTCTCAGCGATTATTTTGATTTCTCGAGGCACAACAATTGGTATCAGAGCTCCGGGCTACGCTTGGGCTATTTTGGAGGAGTAGATCGCTTTGGAAGTTCATCTAGGGCTTCAGTTGGTGATAAAGGTGGGATCTTTTTGGTAAAAATCTCATCTTTTTCAGTTTGAATCTATTTCTCGTTTGTTTCCGCATTTGTTTGGTGGTGCTTTGAGATATATGGCTGAATAAGATAAAAGTGGGGAGGGTTCTTCTGGTGTGAAGGCCGTCCAAAGTTTGAATATACATTCTATGAAAATAGATGTGGAAAAGTTCAACGGCACAAATAATTTTGGACTTTGACGATGCGAAGGCATGGATGCGCTAAATGCGCAAAATTTGAAAGATACATTGGAGTTGGACGGGAAATCGGCCGACGTTGATGAAAAGGTTTGGAATAAAATGAATAGAACGGCGTGTGGTGTGATTAGGTCTTGCCTTACCCAAGACCTTAAATATGATGTGATGAATGAAACTTCGGCAAAGAAGATTTGGGAGGTCCTAGAGGGAAAATATTTGACGAAGAGCGTCGAAAATCGTTTGCATTTGAAGAGGAGGCTTTATCGCTTCCAATTGAAGAAGGGGACATCCATTAGTGATCACATGAACCATTACACGAAGCTACTTGCAGATTTGGCGAATGTAGATGTTATTGTTGAAGATGAGGATAAAGCATTGTTGTTGTTGAGTTCCTTGCCCGACGAGAAATATGAGACCTTCGTCCTTACTCTTAATGGAAAGGCATCTCTTTCGTATAGTGAGGTCACCGCAACCCTTGTGAACTATCAACTTCGAAAGAAGGACAATGAGACTTCCATTGAGCCGGTTGCGGGGGCATTGGTTGCAAGAGCTAGAAGTCCAAACCGTGGAAGAAGGTCGTAGTCTAGAGGGGGGCATCCTGCAGTTGGTAGGAATCAGTGTGTCTTTTGTAGAGAGGATGGACATTGGAAAACCGAATGCCCAAAATTGCAAGCTGTGAAGAATAAAGGGAAAGCTATTCAAGCTTCAGAGGTGAATGTTTCCAAGACTAGTGACGATGTTTCAGATTCAGATTCTTCGGGCTATTCGTGCCCAGCTCTTCAGTCAGTTGATGTTGCCGACTCCACCGAGTGGATGTTGGATTCAGGTGCTACTTACCACATATGCCCTAGAAGGGATTGGTTCTCCAGCTTTCAGGAGTTGGAAAGAGGGGATGTTGTTCTTATGGGTAATGATCACAGATGCCCTATTGGTGGTATTGGTACCGTTCGGATTAGGACGAGTGACGGGAAGGTTCGGGAGTTGGCTGATGTGAGTTTCGTTTCTCAACTGAGGAAGAACATCATTTCACTTGGGGTATTGGAGGCATCAGGCTATAGGGTGACTTTAGCGGATTCTCGCTTGAAGGTCACATCAGGGTCCATGATTGTTATGAAGGGCGTCAGACGGAGTAACTTATATTATCTGCTTGGGAGCACGGTGATTGATAGGGCGCTGACGACTTCTATGGCTAGACTGTGACAATGTTTGGTGCTGGGATATATTGTTGGTTACACCGTGCATAGATTGTTGAGGAGTGCTATGACCTGCAGATTGAAGTCCTGTGAACACATTGGGATGAGCAAAAAGACCGAGGTGGAGTTCAGCACTTCTATCCATCGATCGAGGGGTCTTATTGGAGGTGTTCAGTCAGGCATTGGGGGGCTTTCCGAGGAGGCATCATCGGGAGGTAATCGTTATCTTGTTTCCTATGTTGGGGATTGTACTAGGCATATTTGGGTTGCAACCAAGTCCCGTTGGTATAAAGCCCTAGTAGTCCGTAACAGTTGGAGGAGGTGTATGGTCAGAAAGGTTACCAGTCGTACTTGTTCTAGTAGGGGTCCTTTCTTGCATTGGTGCCGAGCTCATGGCAGTTGGAGACACTTCAGAGGAGAGGAGACAATAGGGCGACGTGATGAGATGGCAGATTTAGTGGGCCGTTCCTTTCTGGAGGAGGATCGGCGTTGGTTGTCGAGCAGTGGATCTGGTATTCAGGCTTCGACACGATTGGACTATCTTATGAGGTTGCCGACTGCTGCGTGTAGAGTTGTTAGATCTGGTGGAGCTGCTTCAGATTTTGGTCGGCGTCGGATATTTGGCTACCCAGCACTTGGTCACATCGTAGATGTGAGATTGGATCCGATTGTGCATTTAGGATTCAGGAGTTCATTCGGCTATCAGTTGGGAGCTTCTGAGTTTGGTCTGAGCAGGGTTGTCACTTTGGACTCTCGGCAGGTGGAGATTATTGATCAGGTCAGAGGGATATCGCAGCGGGTGGAGGTTGATGCTACTCCACATTGGGTAGGGATTTTCCCACGTACTCCAGGTCATTCTGCATTGGTTGGGATTCCAGCTGAGGTGGCACAGCGTGGGAGTCATTTATTTATAGGTGCAGATGATGAGGTGGTTGATTTGGATGCAGCTGGTGGATATGTTTTGGATACGACCATTGTTTCACCTCAGGTGGAGGTGTTTGGATCGCTTCAGTTTGGGGTCGTTGATGATGCTATCAGCCGCAGGTTGGATTGAGGGCCTTTGGAGGCCATTAGGTGAACTACGTGAAGGCTTGATTTCTTGGGCAAGAGGATACATAGGCAGTCTTTATGATGCAGCCGATTTGGTGAGCGACATCGACATTTGGGGTGAGTGTTTGCACTCCCATTTAGGTCTCAGCAAGTGAGGCATTTGGTATAGTCGGTGTAGGCTCAGTTGTTTGGTGAGTAGACACAGTTGTTTTGGGGTTGAGTGTTCGCACTCCCGTTTGGGTCTCGACGTGTTATGATTGGAGTCCGTTGTCATGAGTCCGTTGCCATGGCGTACTGGATGCAACAGTTGAGGCATTGGTTTGTTCAGTGTCGGCTCAGTTTTGGAAGAATCTTCGCCGAGGTGGAGATTTGAAGAGATGGAGCTCAGGTTCAGTTTTCAGGTTGGCAGGGTGGCGGTCGACCGGCGCGGTCGACCGCTTTCGTGCACAAGTGGTACTGGGCGTTTGGATCAGTTGCGGTCGACCGCCGCGGTCGACCGTCGAACTCTCTGGATTTTTTGGTTAGCCGCTGGATGGAGGGCGGTCGATCGGGCCGGTCGACCACGATGGATCGCGGTCGATCGGGCCGGTCGACCGCGATGGATCGCGGTCGACCGCACCGGTTGACCGCCGCTGCGGTTTTGAGTTGGGTCTGTTTTCAGACCCGTTTCGTTTTGGATTTGTATAAATATCCTTTGGGTGTTTTTTTAGGGTTAAGAGCAAGGACGAATTTGAGCAAATTGAGAGAGTTTTCTTTGGGCTTCTATTTTAGGAGCAATTGGAGAGATTGAGAGTTGATTGTTAAGGGTTTATGAGAGATTTGTAACCCTAGTTTGTTCCTCTTGATTTCTAATAGTGAAAACTCCCCCCTCCTTGCCCCGTGGACGTAGGCATCTCGCCGAACCACGTAAAACTGGTGTTTAATTGTTTGTGCTATTGATTTTGGTTGGTTCTTTATCTTTCTCGGCGATTGTTTTGGTTTCTCGAGGCACAACAGCCTAAATTCACCTTTTTGAAAGGCAATATTGAAATGATAAAAGAGATAAAATGTTGTAAATAATGATATGGCTAAATATCATAAGCCTCCATTAACTTTGGACGACTATCAGAAACCCCCTTAACTTTCAAAATATTGAAACCTTTAACCTTGGGATTTTGTCACAAAAGCCCCCCAAATTAAGGGTTTTTTAAATAAAATCTTAAAACCCCCTAAATTGGGGGTTATTTTTAATAACATCTTACTGTTGGTTTTTTCTTTGTGGGGTGGGATAGGAGAAAAGTTAAAAGGGGGTTTTGTGATAATATCTATACTTATAAGGTTTTTTTTATATTTTGAAAGTTAAGAAGGGTTTCCTGATAATTGTCCAAAGTTAAAGAGTTTTTTTTTTTTTAAATATTTACCCTAATGATATTGGACCATACACATTCTCTGGTCGATCAGTCAATGAACAAATGAATTAGTTTGGATGGAAATACAGGGCAATCAACATAATCCATATCAACATTTTGTACGTGCACAGAAAAGAAGATGATTGCAGGAGATTATTATCCGCCGTTTCCTTTGTAATACTTAAGTCGGATTCTTGATAGAAAACGAGTAGGGGCCTTTCAGAGTTTAGTTGTGTCTACCTGAAGATGGATTTTTATTTCTTCTATATTTCATTTCTTGGGAGTAATCAAGCCCAATTCAGTGTCAATTGCCTTTTGAACCAATTTTGACCCATAAACTATAGCTTTTAGATATTATCTCTTTTGATATTTGGGCAACGCATACACCTGCACTCTCCATATTAATGATAATTCTTCTCATCCATGTTTCATTCAGTGGAGTAGAATAGAGGAGAGAATCAAGAACTAAACTTTGCTGGTGGAGTAATCAATTCCAATCCTAGAGCTAATGGGCTTAAATAGATTTTAAACCCTAATTCTAACCAAAAGCTATAGCTTCTAGGTATTAGACTCAACTTCTATTTTAAATTCTTCACTACTTCTCATCCTATCAAATTTGAAACTATACTCACATATTAATAATTTCAACATTTTCTGTGCAAATTGTTTTGGTATTATTTGTACATAATATATTCAAACGTCAAAGATCATGTTGCTCTGTCACTATGTATAATAGTGGTAAGTTTTGAACACATGTAATAATAGATCCAAATCTTCTTCATTCTAAAAAAGTAATGAATGGATCACTATTTTTATCACAGCCATTGATTAGAATACGAACAAGCCATGAAAGACTAGTGCGAAAAGGGGGCGTTACCGAAGAATTAATGCACGAGCACAATATCATGTTGAGTAGTCACCAACAACACGGACCAACTAATTTTGACTTGTGGTTAGCTAATCTAACTTCCCTACTAATTGATCGAGTCCCACGATTGAAATTTAATTCAACGGGAGGGCCATCGCTCTCGCGTCCGACGTAGCGCCAGAGTGGTGTTGATTACGACGCAACCCTAAAGCCCATGGGGTCCTACATGCGTGCCTTTGTTGGTCATGGAGTACGTGATGTGCCGTTAGCATTTTGTGCTAATATATAGTTATCCTTTTTCTTTTACCCCCCTAAGGTATTCTTAATGGTGCCAAAAGGAAGTCATGATTTCCTTGGTGTTATACACTGAAAATTATTACGTCATTAAGCTAATTAAGCTATACACATGGTGTAAGTGATAAGAACAAGCAAATAATCGATGCAAATCGAGCTGTTAGCTTAGTCGGCTCGTCTACGCGATTCAGGTTCGAGACGAAAGGTGTTCTTAAGTCGACCCCCGGAATAGCACCAGAGTCGAAGAGCGTCTTTGAGACAAGAACATAGAATGGCTAGCGGTCACATCAACAACGTTTACATTTAATGGTGAACAATGCAAGCTCCCTTACTCCGCTACCTAAGTCACCATCGTATTTGATATATGGCTAGGTATCATGATGGCTCTCCAACAACGGTGCCTACTGTCGTCATTGAATTAATATTGTTGTTATAGCCGTTTTAACGATGAAAAATAATATCTAATCAATAACAGACAGGTATTCCACATTATGCATAATCAAGTCAACATCTCAAAATAATCAGGGCCCAACTCAGTCAACTCGACACACCAACATCTTGCGAGGACGACTTGAAAGGCATCACATGTCGACGACCCGAAACGTGTTATGTGTCATCCCCTAACTGAGTCGACTGCTTAACCACCCCACTCGGTCGACCAATCGGCCGACACCTTATGAGGGTGACTTAAAAGGCGGTAGTTCTCAACCATCCGTTGAGTGGAGAGGTGACAAAACGCCTCGAGCCTCGAGCCCCCTCCTATGCACTAATGACCAATCACCTCACAATAAATACCATTAAATGTATTATATGCATCATCATTCCGCTGCCCTCATTAGTATTTATGACAGACCACGTCGGCACCGCACACCTCTCATTGCTTCGCATTAAACATTGAAGTCACCTATTCTCCACTCGTTGAGCGACACCTGTAAAGTTGAGGTTGACATGGCCGCCATCCCATACTCAGCCAAAATTACCCTTCTACCCTTCTGCCCCTACTATAAAAAGAGGTATTATTTTCAATAACAGGGTAAGCTTTTCTCACTACTCTCTGAGCCTAAGAACTACAGTTCATTTTTACTTCTCCACTCAAGCAAATCACTGACTTGATCGTCAGAGGAACAACCAGGGAACCAGATCCGGCTCTCTTAGGATTTGTTACTTATGCAGGGAAGACCAGACATTCTCAAGAATCAAACATTCAGAGAGTTAGAAGACCTCCGTTAACTTGATTTACTATTTTCATTTGACTGTGTGATTTCATACATCAACAAATGTGAGTATAGTTCCCTACCTCCGACCAATCCACTACCAACACTGTAAGCGACGGCACAACAGATCAGCCAATCGGTTAAATTACCAACATATCCACAATAACTAAATATAAATAGCATCATCTTTGCTATTCTAAGATACACATAAAAAACCCTAAAGACTACATTCTGCTTTCCTCTTTAGATTAACAGGCCAAGTCACTGACTTAAGTGCCGGAGAGCGCACATCGGAGGAAAATACCTTCAGGGCCTCTATTATTCTGTGCATATCACTGTATCACAATGCACTCTTCGAGACAATCAATCATTAGAGGAGATTAAGAGACCCTAATATCATCCTTACCTCTCCTAAACCATCCACTAACTTTCTCACATAAACACTTGGAGAGCCTACATAAATTGTAGTGGTAATAACAAGACGAGGGAAAATCATATAGAGGAGTTTTATGTGGAAGATCATATAGAAAAGAAAGAGAAGAATGTTCTTTTATGAGAAGAATGTTGTTTTACGCATACTTGTATTGATTTTAATTGTTAGTTAATTTGATCATTAATCAGATATTATATTTATCACTTAATTGGGAGTTCATATATGTATTTTAATTACTTGGATAGTTGGTCATGCAATTAAAACTAATTAGACTGGTAATCACTTCTAATATTTTTTCCCTCAATTAACATATCAGATTTCAGTGGCTTGGCATAAACAAGTCATGATCATTTGCCTAACAGATTTTTTTAAATATGTGTATATCTTGAACACTGATGAGAATGAAATTTATAAGGCATCGGGAACATGTTTTGAAAAAATAATATTGCATTCAACATTTTATTTTTGAAAATACTAACATGTGACATATTGAGTAAGTTGCATTACTTGAAAATAAACCAAAACGTACAACTTTAATTGACAGAAACATTAAGAATGACAAGAAATCTAATTAGTATTAATAAGTTACATGACTGATCATCCAAGTAATTAAAACATATGTAAATGACCACTTACTTATGAGATAAATCCAGTGATGATCTATTCAATTAATCCTTAATTGTTTGCATTAATTTCATATAATATTCGCATTGATTTAAAATTGGTAACATGACATACAAATTTTGTTCTAGGCCGGCCGTCATTTCCAACCGCATACATAATAGTTAATATTTTATTATGTTACTGTTACTTTTTATCACTTATTTCTAGAGTTTTTGTTTTGTACTTTTTTTGGGAGGTTGGGTGGTGGTGGTGGTGTGGGTGGGGGGGGGGGGGGGGGTGGGGTTCCGTATTCTCCAAAGCCTCTCTATTAATTTGGAGTAAGCGTGCAATATTGTAAGGAGTGTCGGATAATACTCTTGACTCCTTGACAGTAGGGGCGCATTCAGTCCGGATATGTCTCGGATTTGATATTTATCATATCCATATTCACTTACCCATCTCGGATATGGATATACCTCAGTAAGGAAATTTTATATCCATATCCGCTATACGGTTACAGATATACATGTGGATTTATAAGCGGATATGCATGCATACAAAATGGATATAAAAAAACTAGATAGTATTGAGAAAAGCATAGTTCATATGATACAAAAGAGTTCGTTAATATGTTCATTATGAAAAGTTAAGATTAGACATCTTGATCATCAAAATTAACCACAAATCCATAATCTAAGAATCGAAACTATCATAAGAGTATGACTAATATGTTTTCAGATATTTCAGATATGGATATAGATATTTGATACGAGTTGTTGTGCGAGCACCATTTGGTCGCGGTATTACCAAAAGGTGGGTTAAGAAGAAGACAATTAAAACACAAGAACAATTCAGTATGGCGAAGGAAAATACCTTCTCTAGATTATGAATAATCAATTATTACAAATCTCTCCCTCACAATCTCACTAGAATCGAGAACAACCTCTCAATCCTCTCTAAACCCTAATACAATGATTAGAATCTCTCTTAATTACCTCTGATTGCTTAGAAACCCTAAAACAATCTTTTATATAGGTGTACAAATGTGGATGGCAATCTGGTAAATAACCAAGCCCAAAACCAATAAGAATTCGTGTGAACAGAAACCTAAGCAAACCAGGAAACCGTCGATGAGTCGACTCATGACAAATGGGTCGACTCATAAACTGATGAGCCGACCGAGCAGAAACTTTTGACAAAATGGCTGGGTTTCGTGAGTCGACTCATGACAGTCATGAATCGACTCAACCTGATGAGTCGACTCATGTTCATGTATGAGTCGACTCACGAGCTGAAAACTGGATTCTTTGAATCTGCTGCTCGTCGTCTCGTTCCACGCTTCCACCTGCGTTCCGCTGTACTGTTTCACACCTCTATTCTCATGCTATCATGAGAATCATCTATCCTCAAGCTTCTATGAGGATCGCTAAGCATCCGAAGAGAAGATACACCTGTATCATGAGTCCCCTCTTTAGGAACTTAAAGTCTCATTCAAGTTAGAACTTTTGCTGAGCAAACTCTCTAGCTCCTCCATCTTTTATGCACCATCTGGCCCTGCTAGGAACCTGGTCTCGACGTCCGATCGGAAACATCTCATCCATCCCGCGTCTTGTCGTAATCACCTTTCGCCCTAAGTTGCAATCCTTTATCGATGACTTTTCTGGAAGTCTAATGCACAGCGAGACAAACTTCTTGCTTGTATTCACTAGTCTCTTCACTCGCGTCACCGTCCCTAAGCTTGTCTCCCTCGGAAGAGATGCCGAACGAAATATGAACTTTTCACCATCCTTAGTGAAGGTGTACTTCTGACCCGCATCTCGTAGATCGCATGTCTATCCCATAAGTACGGATTGCCCAGTATAATCTGACAAACATCTAATGGAATGACGTCACACATGACCTCGTTAGTATACGACTCGCGGAGCGCAAATCTGACAGTGCATTGATCAACTACACTCAGTTTCTCCTCCTTCTGAACCCACCCCAATGGATAGGGCTTCGGATGCTTGACCGTCTTCAGACCCAGCTTCTGAACCAATGTCTCGTATATCAAATTCTTCTCACTGCCCGAATCAACAATGGCATCAACCAAACTGGTCTTCACCTGCAACTTAAGAACAAAGAGTTGCTCTCTCGGGTCGTCGTCCTCTTTCGTGGTCTGCTTCCCTGCCATAAGGTTGAGACTGCTGTTGGGCTCTGTCATCCCCGGGACTTCTTTCGGACCTTGAGCTATCATGTATGCATTTTTCTCCTCCTTCTTCTTCAACCCTCTTGGCTTGAGATGATGATACTTCTCCCAGCACCGATCAGCTGTATGCCCTGTCTTTTCGCAGTGACTACAAATCAACCCTGTTTTTCCTGGATCACCCTTCTTCTTCTCCTCCTTAGATTGAGAACCACTAGACTCGCCTCCCGTCTATTTGGAGTCTCCCTTAGCCTCGTTGCCCTTCTTTTGTTTGTCCTCTAGGGCAATAACCTTCACGCTCGCCTCTGCAATTGATTCCACCGTGAATTGCTTTATCTCCTTTCGGATGTAATTGCTCAATCCCGTTATATACTTCATAAACATAGTATATTCCTCTGTTGCAATGTTGAGGGCCATCACCTGCTGCTGGAACTCTGTGGTGTATTCTTGAACGGTTTGATTGACCATTTGGCGCAAGCCGTACCACTTGTACCAACGCTCTTCAAGGAATCCCACCGGGTAGAACTGCTTCCTCAGTAACTCCTTGAACTTGTTCCACGACATTGCCTTCTTCTCCTACTTACAGTAGGATTTCCACCACGTCAACGCGTGCCCTGAAAGCTTCAAAGTCGCAAACACAATCTTCTCTTTTGACGAATAGCCATAAAGAGTAAAATACGTCTCCATTCGATCGATCCAGTCATCAAGCCTCTCGACATCAACACTTCCATCATAAACAGGAATCTCCACCTTGAATTCAATCTTCAGGTTCTGATAAGAATTCTTACCCCCTTGATGCAATACAGCCTTAACGGTCTCCTCCTCCTCATCGAAATCTGAATCTACTCTCTCCACATCGGACTTAACAATTTTCTTCAAAGAAGATTGACCTTGTTTGCCACCTCTATGGATAAGACTGACGAGTTGTGTGAGAGTCAAATCTATCGTCTCGATCTGCTTCTCCAATGCATCAATCCTCGTTGAATTATCTCCTTCAGCCATCTTCTCATTCCTTATCTTCTGGATTTCTTCCAAAGAAATAAGGATCTCACCAAGCTTCTTGTACTGTGATCGAGTAAAGACCATACACAAGATGCCCCATTCACAGGATCTGATTGCTCTGATACCAACTTGATACGAGTCGCCGTGCGAGCACCCTTTGGTCGTGGAATTACCAAAATATGGATTGAGAAGAAGACAACTAAAACACAAGAACAATTCAGTATGACGAAGGAAAATATATTCTCTAGATTATGAATAATCACTTATTACAAATCTCTTCCTCACAATCTCACTAGAATCCAGAACAACCTCTCAATCCTCTCTAAACCCTAATACAATAATTAAAATCTCTCTTAATTACCTCTGATTGCTTAGAAACCCTAAAACAATTCTTTATATAGGTGTATAAATATGGATGGCAATCTGGTAAATTACCAAGCCCAAAACCAACAGGAATTCGTGTGAATAGAAACCCAAGCAAACCAGGAAATCGTCGATGAGTCGACTCATGACGGATGATGAGTCGACTCATGACAAATGGGTCGACTCATAAACTGATGAGTCGACCGAGCAGAAACTTTTGACAAAACGGCTGGGTTTTGTGAGTCGACTCATGACAGTCATGAGTCGACTCAACCTGATGAGTCGACTCATGTTCATGTATGAGTCGACTCACGAGCTGAAAACTGGATTCTTCGAATCTGCTGCTCGTCGTCTCGTTCCACGCTTCCACCTGCGTTCCACTGTACTGTTTCACACCTCTATTCTCATGCTATCATGAGAATCATCTATCCTCAAGCTCCCATGAGGATCTCTAAGCTCCCGAAGAGAAGATACACCCGTATTAATATTTCATTATAAAACCATATCCATAACCATATCGGTTATAGATTTGCGTAACCATATCCGTATCCTAACGGATACGGTTACGAATTGTAGGTGTCAAAAATTACTTATAAGTTCCCGCACGTAGTTCGAAATGGAGAGAAGGTGATGAATGCTATTATCCGAGTCAGAGAGGATTATCCAAGTCAAAGAAAATCATCTGATGTTGTAAAAAGAAGTGAAGGAACGCACGTGAAACGTTGACACGTGTGAAACGATGAAGCAAATACAATCAGGAGGACTCTAGAGTGACCCGCACGAAGAAGTGAAATTTTGACCATGGTGAGATTTGAATCAAAAAATCTTAAAGACAAAATTTGTACCTCTCTTTGTCAGCTTTCCAACGCATCTTGAATCACTTTATTCTGAGGTCGGACGAGAGAATTAAAGCTAAAATACCAAAGATAATACAAACTGTCTCGGAGAATTCGAGTCACCTCAAAGTGACTCGGAAAGCCCGAGTCACTTCGAAGTGACTCGTACGCAGGTCAGCTCCCGACTTATTTTCTGATAAGATTAAATTCTAGAACTCCTTTGGATCATCCATAAACATGTGGGGTTATCCTTAAACGTGTGGAACCTGTTACACAACCGAAAATCCACCTAAATGGATAATAATGGTTGTTCTTCGATCCTATCCACAAACACGACATTTAAAATCTATAAATACACCCCTAGCACCCTCATAAAGGTAGATCTGAAGGGAGCTACGAATTTCAGAGGAGCTAGGGTGAGGTTTTGACGAATTTGAGAGAGACTAGCGAGATCTTGGTGAATTCCTGTGCGTAAAGAGTGGATTTCGAGAAATTTGAAGCCAATTCCACCATTCCTTGAGATCAGACTTTGTTTTGATCTCGAGAAGAGTAGTAATCTCACTTTGTTAAGATTATGTACTTGTGCGATTATTTCCTTTGTGAAGCAAGAATATTGATCTTTTATTCCGATCAACCAGATCTGATCCACGGTGGTCCACGGATAAACCCCGACACATGCAAAGATCCTACATAAGTAGCGGGTGATAAACGTCCTCTGAGTGTGTTTGAAGAGAGTTGTAATTTTTATTTTATTTGTAAGCAAGTAGTCTTATAAAAAGATTAACTCTTTTAAATTCATTATAATCGATAAACGTGTAATGGATTCGACAAATAAATCAACTTTCAACGCAAACACAAATATTTCCTCGAATACGGATACAGTTTATCCCTCCTACTTGACACTTATTCCTACTTGACACTTATTGTGGTATGAGAAAAGTAGTCCACAAAGTATCTATTTTTAAACGCTAGCCCTTTAATGCAAAAAAATAGTAAATTATGTTTTGCTTTTCGCTAAACGATATAAGAAAGTCGCTTGTAGACAAAATGCCAAGTACAAAATTTACATTCCCCACATTCCCATTTCTAAGTGCGCGAAACTTGTAAGGCACCAAAGTATGCTGGTCAGTGTGCATCAGAAAAGTTTTGAAGATTATGATTAATTAATTAATAATTAGAAAGCATCATGCTAACAATAGTAAGTTCACATCTTTCTCTAGTCCTCATTTTTTCTTCACCGTAGTTATCCTCGTTTTAATTAAACGTTAGGTCTATACGCTTTGTACTATTAATTTACAAAGCTATGGTCGAATCTTAGCCTAGCTCTTAGTGCCTTTGTCAACCGCTAATTAATTAAGCTACCAAGTTAATAATGTTAGCTACTCAAACAAATTTAATACCATATCCAGTCTAATTCTATAACATTTGTCATGGTTGAGATGAAAAACTGATGCGCACGTTAGATAACATTACGTATTCTTCTACCTCAAAAAATTGTCCACTAGCTGATCATAAGCTATAGCACTTTTATGTAAGTAGACATTTCGAGGAAATTGATGGATTTTATCTGTAGCATTCTTTTTAAGGAGTGGATGAGGATTTATTTTAGATAAAAACACATCAAACTTTCAAATGTTAGCTCTTATGACAACCGAGCAAGGTCACAAGGTTTTGTTGCTTCACGCCCCTATGCCTAGCGAGGATTTTTTTTTTTAAAGCTAGAAACAGGGCGAGGACCCTGTTCAAAAATTCTATTGAACTAACTTAATGCAGACAAATTAAGCTAGGCTAAGAGTAGTAATGATTAAATAATTCATACACATGAGTAGGGAGAGAACCAATGTCATCATGTACAACATAAGTTATAGATATTTGATTAAAACCAGACTTAACCAAAGCTTAATCTAGGAAAAGCTAGATAAAATCGAGATCCAACTATAGATTCTTTAGAGCTATCACCAAGCTTATTAATATTTATAGGTAATACAAACCAAAGGAAAACTGTATAGAGAGAGTTTTTCTTAACCCAGATAGCTAAGAAGGAACATAAGGGCGATATCTTAAGAAGTTATTTCCCACTTGTGCTTAATCAACATTGTAATCAACATCTCTCAATTGCAGAGCTGCTATCCATCTTTCCTCTGCCAACTCTCTTATTATGGATGCTCTCTTAGATGCCGAATGCCCTGTCTAAAATATTATGAAGTATGCAATGTTAGAGATCAACTTACTAGAAGTGGCTGATATCTCTGTAGGTTGTCTAAAAATCCCTGCAGATAGCTGATCCCCATCAAACACCGATGATGGAAGTTACAATTTGACGGCTTCCAAAAGACTATAATTTGAAGACTTTAACGTAGACCGATAAAAGTTATAATCTGACAACCTTCATAATAACTCATGAAAGCTCTAATCAACAACCTTCACAATCAACATCAGGAGTTACAATCTGGCGACTCTCATATTTTTAAAGAGCCAAGACAAAGATTACAAGATGACGATCTTTGCAACGCTCTAGCAAAAGAGACTACAAATTGACGGTCTTTTCAAATTCAGAAGCAGAGCTCACCTCTGCGTCCCAGATTCAAAACGCAGAGCTCGTGGCCACGTTCCAAACTCCCAGAAACAAAACGTATAACCCATAACTGTGTTCTAGAACGAGACGCAAAGCTCAAGAGCTGCGTTCCAACTTCAAAACGCAAGGGTCAGCCTTGCAGTCCGGATTCAAAATGTAACGCGACCTGTGCGTTCTCAGTCGCCAACGCAGGTCCCAACTCTGCATTTCAGTCCCAGAACGCAGATTTTGTGTTTGACTCGTTCAAATACAAGTTAAATAGTTCTAAAACTATTTTCTCATGATTTTAGGGGGGATTACACCCCTTAAACCACTTGAACAGTTTTAAAACCGTTTTCCATAAAATGGGGTCGGTTGCACCTCATTAAGGATTTTAGGAGGCGGTGACACCCCTAAAATCCCTATAAATGGCGAAAAAACTCAGCTGAGTTGGGGGATCTTCAATCTGGAATTTTGGAGATCAAAACGGCGCGAAGGAGAAGTCGGCATTCTTCGACCAAGAGCATCCTCGGCAACAGAGAGTTCTTGGAGCTTTCATCCTTCTCTTATTAATCGATTTTCGGTTCAAATAAACTTTTTTTTCAAGAGTTTAAACTCCTCTGAGTTATCAACTCGTCAAGAGTTTTAAACTTGCCACGAAAGTTCTCCTCAATGTCAATCAAGAGGAATCAACCACGTTCTACAAAGCGAGGTGGTCGGATCGTCGACGAGAAGCAAACTCGATACGAATATCGAGGGAGGCATCTTATCGCTATCATGAAGAACCCAGTCTTAAACAAAGGGGATGATCTCTGTTGATCTTCCCCTCTCTTGTAAATCGGGATTCCGATTAAGAAGGGTGTAATTTTTTTCTCTAAGTCTGTTAGAGAGAAATTGTATTGAGAGCGTTGTAATTTCTTTATCTAAATCAGTTAGAGAGAATAACACATTTTTGTTTTCAATTGTCTTCTTTCAATTTTCCACCAAACAATCTCATTGAAAATAAGATTATTTCTCGCTCTTTATATGTACCAACAAAAAAATAGGAAAAAGAATTGACTATAACGTTCTGCTTCCTCTATCCTCTATTAGGTATCATATGAATCAATGAAAGATCCAAAGTTTTAGGGCAAAGAGGACAGCTGAAGCATAAATGCATGAAAGACATCCAAAGTTTCATTGCAAAAGGGTATTGGAGAAACAGATGTTCATCGCATTCGACTTGTTCATTGCAGAAAGAGCAAGTTGTATATCTTGTCCACCCCTTGGACAAAAGATTTACTTTAGTATGAAGTTTACTCTTGGAGAGAAGTCATAAAAAGATTTTAACTTTAGTTGGGAGGATAGATTACTATATAAAATTAAAACCTTTATAGGAGATGTCATTGCCATTAAGCAAAGTGTACATGGTCTTAACTGAGAAGTTGCTTGAAGGATGATATGACTATCGTATCTCATCTCTATATATTACTAATGTGAGTGATACAGAGATTGTGGTGGAAATATTTTAGGTTTATAACCTCTTCTCTATCCTTTGATGTCTCTTTTAGGTTTGTAATTCTTTATTGAATTCATAAAAGCCTTCGAGTGTGTTAGTTGGCCTTTCATCCTAGGCAAGCTCGAAGCTAGAGGCTTTGGGTTAAGTAGTTTCATT
>BQKN01000768.1:245136-263576 GCA_022839385.1 Asparagus kiusianus | reverse complement strand
TAAGATTACTTATGCATAGTGGATGGGTGTACAACAGGTCCTAATATCTCTGGGGTTCACCTTGGACTGCAGCCAGTGTGAAAATCAGGGGCGTTACACATAAAAAATGATTCTCTCAACCAACAAAACTGGCAACCTTTTTTGGATAAATTCTCAAAGAGATTATCTACGTGAAAAAGCAAACTATCCATTGGAGATCGTTTTACTCTTATAAACTCTATTCCCTCCTTCCTCCCCATATACTATTTATCTTTTCTTAAACTCCCTTTCTGGCTTATCAAGACAGTGGATAGAATTAGGAGAAATTTCTTATTCTTGTGGGGTAGGGGGTGCGAATAATTCTAGAGGCAAATCTCTGTTGGTATGTAAATCCAGAAGTGAAGGGGGATTGTTTATCCTTAGTTTACCTGATTCTAACATGCTCTATTACCCAAATAAATGTGGAAAGTGATCTAAAAAGATTTTTTTAGGGTAATGTGTTTTTTTCCTTATACTCATTTGACTATCTAGATCCTAGTTAAACACCACCTACTCCATCTGCTTCTAAATTTTGGCATGATATCTTCTTTAGTAGTCAAGCTTTAAAGAGTCTGTTTCAATGAAAACTAGATGAAGGTTTCTGTATCATATTTTAGCAGGATGAATGGTCTGGGCATAAGTTCTTAGCATTTCTTTTTTCCTTAGCCTACAATCTAGAAATGTTAGTGTGAGGATTTTATAAAGAATTGTTTGTTCTCAAAGAAAAAAAATGTATAGTTCTAAACCCCCTTTTCAAATAGTGAATTCTAGTTTAACTATAGCATATATCACTCTCCTACAAAGATGTCATGGTTGCAACTTTCTTGATGTTAAAATCTATTCTGTTCAAACTATATCTGGATAAATTATCAAGTAAATTAATGAAAGAATTAAAGAAATTTTTATCTTAATGGTTTATATATTAATATGTAATGGTTTTTGTCGCTGACAAATTATCGCATTTAAATTATGTCTCAGATATACTGATACCTCATCCCATCCATATGGAAATCTTGGTTCAAATTCTTCAAGCTAGATTCAGGAGGTATATATATATACACACACTTTATTTATTCACCTCCGCAGTTTAGTTTCTTTTATTTTTTAAGAGGTTTTATACATAAATATGTATCCAACATCTTATTCATGGTATACCTTTGCACCTAAAGCGGTTATAATAATCTAATTCGAAGTTTTATTTATAAGACTAAATGTCTACCTCACCGTTTATCTTAAATAGACAAATTTGAAGAATAGAAAAGGAGTATTATTGCCAACCCTGATGCAACTAAAACGTCTAATTAACGATTACTTCAACTCATACGTTTGTCCATGATCATAAAATCTTTAGTGCTTATTGTCTCTTCACCGTCATTCTTTTTGTTTAAACATATAATTAGGTATATATACACTCTCATCACTCCCTTTGTCTTGATGCTTGATGTGGGTTTTAATAACTTCACTCTAAATCTTGTCCTCTCTTACAGTAAACCTAATTGAGCTCACCTAATTTGCAATTTTCATGGTTGAGACGCAAAACCATCATTAGAGATATCTTCAACCTCTACAAGGAAACTATATCTTGATATTTCGGGAAACCAATATATTTTTCACGCCAAACTTGAGACACTCGGAGAAAACTTGACCATTAGATTTTGTACCTTCACGACTCTACGCTTTGTATGTTATGAATTGCACGATCAAGAAAAAGATGTAGCGACGTTTGGTATATTCCTTGTGTGAGATGTGGCAGCTTATAGAATATAAGACTCACAGTCGATGTTTGCAATTGAAAATGATTTTTTTATCAAGGAAAATGATTTGATTCTTGTTTGATAGAATCATGAGAAAGAAAGATTTCAATCATTTTGAGGGGAAAAGGCCAATAATTGACATGTAAAGTTCTACCAAACACTTGTAAGGAATCATACTTTCGGTTATCTAAAGTGAGATCAAACAACAAGCACACATCAAATTAAAAGAAGGAAACGATTCCGAATATTTTTACTTCATCATCATCATAATTTAGAAACCTTCGAATGAAAATAAGTACATATAGGCCGAGTATTAGAGATCAGCAGAATCAAGCTAGGGTGTGCAAAACCACAAGTGTCTAATAGTTCATTGGATCTTTCTGGGCCATTCAAATCTCTTTGTGAAAGGCAATACTATCACAAAAGCATAGGAGAAAGGATATTGTTATTGGATTCTTGCCAATATTGGAAATTGAATGATTATGTTAACTTTGCTATTTAATGCAAACTCGACTCTTAAAAGCATTAATGGCAAATTGCTTTAAATTGTTAGCTATAACGAAAAGAATATCTATCTATATGTTTCACTTTGGAGAAAAGAAAGACAAATATTTTTGTGCCTAAAAATGCACATGCAAGCCAATTCATGTATCATTGTTGGAACATATATTTTTAAGAAAAAATACAATTAATCTTCTGCATCCTTGCAGTTGAAAAATATTACAAAATTTCTATATGGAACGAGAGTAGAGATAATTGTACACAAGAGTTATATTATGACGTAGGAAGTTAAATGGACAATTTCATGGAGCAGCGGCTCAATCACGAGCTAAATGTGGATACATACGTATTGTTGACTTTCGTAAATAAACGATTATAATTTCAACCTTGAAGGCAGATTCTGATGTATTATACACGTAAATCACCTATTTAGACGAGATGAAGCCAACCAAATTGTCAGATTTTTTAAAATCTAATCAATAGTACTCAGCTTTGGCTGAAATCCGAAAATAATCAATTTTGAGTTTATTTTTAGTAATAAAGTTAGAGTTAATTTAGATTAGGAAATAAAATCAATTTTGATTCAATTTGGACTAATTTTGTTTTCTTTATTATAGAGACTTTTAGGTAGTTTTAAATTATCTTTTTTTAAGAAATTATGTTCTTATTAGGAGTAGGCTTTTCTTTTCTATTTAAGAAGAAATATTGTAAAACTCATGATATTAGATAACTTTTCATCAATAAAATTTTTCTTTATTATATTCTCGTCATGGATTTGAAGACCGTTCTTTGTGGATTCAAAGAATAATTCTTTGTGGATTTTGAGGTTTATTACTTCAGTAGTGTGTTATATTACTTTTGTGCTATTATACAAAAAAATGGATCTTTTCTTATAAATTGCAAAGAGAAAATTTTGAAATTCTTATGACCACTTCTTTGTGTTTAGTAATACAAAAATAGTACACCTCAAGTGATACTATGGATTGTCGACGGTCAAAATGTATTTTCACTTAGGACAATGATCAGCTTAGATCCTAGAAGTAAACGTCCATAGGCTAAACACTTCGAATGAGCTCAAAGTTAAGCTCACAGCAAGCTGCAGTGAATGTCACTTGATGACTGAAGCGAACCTTGCCAAGCAGCTCTGATTGACTCAACTCAACCAAGTCAGACACGAGTTGACCCCCGCAACACACCGCAGATCAAGTCGTAAGGTGTCATTAGTCGGCCAAGTCTAGAGTCGAATTTTGTGTCTATTTCGAACTCATAGGCGAAGTTCTCCAACTAATGAACTCTACCCACGTGGACCAATTCATCCATTTCTGAAGAAGGCGCACCCACGTCCGCAAACGACCTTCGCTCATGTCTTTAGCAAAACTCGCCAAGTTCGTAAAGTTTTCCCAAATAACCATTTCAAAGCTATTTTAGGGGATAACTGCTCCTCATTAACTCCTACTTTAATGACCACTTAACCTACAATTAAAGGGGTCATTAACTCTCTCTTTTAGCCTATAAAAGGAGAGGAGATCATCCATTTTAAGGAGTCGGAAAAAGGTGGGAGAAATTCGGCAGAAGAGTCAACACACGCATCGCACTTGCAATTTTATTGAGAGATATTGCTAAGAAAAGACTGAGTTAACTTCTAAGTAATTTAATCCTCATCAATAGCAAATGATCAATTATCTTAATCAGTGCGTTAACAGAGTACAAGATTGACACTCCACCGGCACACGGAAAAGAACCCCAAGAGATATAAATTTTCCTTCATTTCATGTTGATCTTTTATTGTAATGTAATCCGCGTCAATTGCAATATCAAAAGAACTCGAAACATCAATCTGCATAACAAATTGTTATAGGTTGCCTCAAATACAAATTCATATTGCTTTGGGAGTTCCTTTTTAGGTTGGTTTGTTTTGATCAAGAGTCCTACTTACATTAGACTTTGCGCAATCAATCATATTAGAGGTTTATTTTTACTTGGACTCTTGTGTTTTAGGACATATGGACTTCTCATCCTATTAGAACTCTTATTCCTTAGATAGAAAGGAGCTGAGATCTTTAAGGCTATATAAGAACAGTCTTTCAAGCCAATTTGAAGCATCAATCTTCAGAGCATCAATCAAGAAGATAGAGTTCTTTTGTGAAGCCTATTTGATATTCTTCTCTTTTGTTACTTTAGTTGAAAGTTGTATTAGGCTTTTGGGGTGTTATTTAGAATTGAGTGATTGAGAGATCCACATAGTATTCTTCACCATTTAGTAAAGTTTTCTCCTCCTTCGCCTATAGACGTAGGCTACTAGCCAAACCAAGTATATCTTTGTATTAATGCGTTCTTGATATTTTTCGTGCTCTCGTGTGATTGATATTAGCTTATCATGGGAAATTTGTCATAACAAATTAGTTTCATAGCCCTCAACTACCTATCAGACGAGAAGTTTGATGGCAACATCAGTTTCAACCTTTGGCAAGTTAGGATGATCATCGTGTTGACGTATATTGGATTAAAGAAGGCTTTGTTCGAAAAGTCGAAGAAACCAACTACTATGATGGAGGAAGATTAGAATGAGTTGGATGATAGAGCTCTCACGTCAATCAAGTTATGTTTGACAAATAAAGTTTTGCAAGAAGTTCTCTCGGAGAAAATAACCGCTAATTTGTGGTCTAAATTAGAGGATTTGTATTTGACGAAGTCGTTCACTAATCGTCTCCTCTTGAAGCAGCATTTATATAGACTTTGGATGTCAGAAGGAGCACCCATCAAATCTCATATTGGTGAATTTAATTCTGTGATTACAGATTTGAGTAAGATTAATGTTAAGATCGATGATGAAGATCAAGCCCCATTGTTATTGTGTTCTTTGCCGCCTTCCTACAAGCACTTCAGAGATACTATGATTTATGATCAAGATTCTATTGGCATCAAGGACATCAAAGAGAACTTATTGAACAAGGAGAAGATTGATAAAGAGTTAACCACAAGTGAAAGTGTCAATGAAGCTGATGGCTTATTTATTCGAGGAAGATCGGAAGAAAGGGGCTTTGGAGGTAACAAGTATAAGTCGAAGCATAGGAATCTGACCGGCAGATGTTGTAAGAAGAAAGAGCACATCAAGACTGATTATAACAGATTAAAAAACAAAAATAAACAAGAAGAGTACGAATAAAAATCTAAAGAGGACTCCGTTGAAGTTGATATTGCTGAAGATGTGATTTTGTTGGCTACTGATGATATAAACAGGAGCATGGATGATTGGATTTTATATTTGGAATGTTCATATCATATGTGTCCTAATCAGGACTGGTTCACCACTTATGAAGCTATTGATGGTGAAGTTATTCTTATGGGGAACAACGCCTCATGAAAGACTATTGGGAAAGGTACAATTTGGATTAAGATGCATGATGGAGTCATCAGGACTTTAACAGATGTTAGACATGTTCTAGGTTTAAAGAATAATCTTATCTCTTTAGGCACTCTTGATAGCATTTGGTGTAATTTTTTAGGTGATGGTAGAGTTCTTAGGGTTACAAAAGTCTCTCTTGTGGTTATGAAAGGAAAGAAGATCGACAGCTTGTATGTTTTACAAGATTCTACCGTTATTGGCTCGGCTACAGTTGCATCATTGATGTCAAGAGTTGATGCTACCAGATTATGGCATATGAGACTTGGTAATATAAGTGAGCGTGGATTGACCGAGTTGAGTAAGAAGGATCTTTTATGTGGACAGAGTATATCTTTGGGAAACGATCATTGGTTTCAGTTGATGATAAGGCGCGTACTATAGGATATAAGGTGGAGTTAGAAATTCATGATTTAGTTCTTCAGCAGGATAAGACTACGGGAGTTCAGCAGCTAGATCCCGTTCAAGTAGATGAAGCACCTCAGCAGCTGCAGGAAGAGCGAGAATACATAATTGATTGAGATCGGTCTAGACGAGATATCCGACCACCGTGAAGATATGAAGATACAGTAGATTATAAATTGTCAGTTGTCAATTTTGTGCCCTTTAGTTATTCAGGAGCTGCTTTAGGTGATGACTTCGCTAATATTTACCGTCGTCTTACGGACAATTCAGTCGATTTGTTGAGGAGGCCTTCTTCAGTTAGCAAGTTCAAGCCGGGTTTGGACTTGATCGATACGTGCCGCACTTAGATGTCATGTAGGGCTATTGGAGAATGTGGAGTAAGTTAGCTTATTTTGGAGTGAGAAATCTTCTACGGATTTGAGTCAATGTGGAGATTTGTTATAGGTTGCCTCAAATACTAAAATCCATATTACTTTGGGAATTTCTTTTTTGGCTTGGTTTATTTTGATCAAGAGTCCTACTTACATTAGACTTTACACAACCAATCATATTAGAGGTTTATTTTTACTTGGACTCTTGTTAGGTTTTAGGACGTGGACTTCTATTCCTATATATTAGAACTCTTAATCCTTAGACAGCAATGAGCTGAGATATTCAAGGCTACGTAAGAACAATCTTTCAAGCTAATTTGAAGCATCAATCTTCAGAGCATCAATCAAGAAGAGAGAGTTCTTTTGTAAAGCCTATTTGATATTCTTCTCTTTTGTTCCTTTAGTTGAGAGTTGTATTAGGTTTTTGGGGTGTTATTTAGGATTGTTGTGATTGAGAGATCCACTTTGTATTCCTCACCAATTAGTACAGTTTTCTCCTCCTTCGCCCGTTGACGTAGGCTACTAGCCGAACCACGTATATCTTTGTGTTCGTGTATTCTTGATATTTTTCGTGCTCTCGTGTGATTGATATTAGCTTATCCTGGGGAATTTGTCATAACTCAAACAATATGATTTATCTATGTCGAGAATTCAAAAACTTGGCTCTTAAACATTTTTCTAGTTAGACATAATAATTGTGAAAGTCTCTAGCTATATCATCAAAACTCTGAAGTTGTGGTGGTGGTTGGGAGTTATGGTATTATTTTATAACACCCCCAGGTTGAACGCTTTTTTTATAAGTTAAAACCTGGATTCATACATCTATATTTTTTTTTAAATCCACATTAAATTTGTGACCAGTGTGATTCGAACCTGGATTGTTATGCTACCACATAAAAGTCCTTAACCGTTATACCAAACCTCCAAAATTATGGTGATGATTGAGAGTTATAGTTTTATATTTTAACTTTTTCTTCCACTAATATACAAAGTAATGCATTCATGCTTCATGTATGACTAATAATTTTGTAAAAGTTGGATTTTAATATGGTCCAGTCAACTAGGAATCATTTTAATAAGTCTGCTTTCTTCAGCTAGATTTTTACTTGATTTTACTCACCAGACAAGTTTAATTGGGATTCGGTGTAAAGTTACAATGACGAGCCCTAATACCACGAACTATAAAAATTGACGAAGAAGTATGTTTCGAATGTCAAAAGAATAAGTTGATTATCGAAATAAAAAAATTAAAAAATTGAAACTTTTAGTACACGAGGAGAAACAAATAGTAACAGGAGCAAAACTTTTTTGAAGCTTCTACGTATAATTATTAACAGTGGGAGTCTTGATGCCATTGATGCTTCATTCAGAAGCCCTTGCTATGTACTGAAAGGGTGATGAAGGACTAACGACTTGGAAAAAGGAAAAAAAAAATCCTGGTGCTTATAGCTTTATTCCTCTCTAGAATGTAAGTTCTATTTGTTAATATAGTTTCCATCTCGATCAACCTCCAAGAATAAGTTTTCATAGGATGTCAGCGTTAGGTTACGCTATTATTCTTATAAATTAATTATAATGAAATGTATTTTGACATTATTTTAGAATTATGATGTAAGAGAAGTTTGGAAGGATTAGGAGAAGTCTTGGAATTTTACGTATAGAAATATTGATATGTATAGAAATTTTGCATTATTTTAGAGTTATATGTTGTTAAAGTAAGAGAGAGAGAGAGAGAGAGAGTGTGTGTGTCTTGGGTAAATTTCCCTTGAATTGAATATTAAGTGTGTACATATATATATACAAGTAGAGAAGGACGAGGTTTATCCTCATAACCAACGTGGGACTAAACCCACTACTAACACAATATTATCAACAACCCCCCTCAAACTCATGTTGGATCAAACAAAGTGAGTTTGCGTACAAGAAACTGGAATCGATGAATGGGTAAGGCATTTGCGAAGAAATCTGCAAGCTTGTCAGCGGATAAGACATGAGGAAGTAGAATTGTCTTGTTCTTGATAACTTGTTGACGGACAAAATGAGCGTCGATCTAAATATATTTGATTCTCTCATGAAATACTGGATTATTAGCTGTCTGGATGGCACTCTTATTATCACAATAGAGAGGAGTATGAGTCGTAACAGAAATACCGAAATCACTGAGAAGATGACGAAGATGAATAATCTCTTTAGCTATTGTGGACATTACACGATACTCTGTCTCGGTATTGGAAAGAGTAATAACATCTTGTTTCTTACTCCGTCAGAAAATAAGGGAATCATCAAGAAATATACAATAACATGCGGTAGACTTTCTGGTAGTGGGATCACTAGCCTAATCAGCATCAGAATATGCACAAAACTCTAACTTGGATGTAGCAGGAAACAGAAGAGAGCGAGTGCTAGTATTCCGGGGATATCGAAGAATCCGTAATAAGGTAGTATAATGTGCAGAACGTGGGACACTAACAAATTGACTGACAACGCCAACATCATGAGAGATATCTGGGCAAGAGATGCACAAATAGACTAATTGCCAATAATATGTCGGTATCGGGTAGGATCAGATAGAGGCTCACCATCAGTAGAGCTGTAGGCGTCAAAAAATGCTAATAGATATCCAAACATAGAAAATCACTCAAAACTGGGAAATCACCCAAAATTGACAGATATGAACTGTCTCGCCAGCGAGACAGTGTTTGCTGTCTCGCCAGCGAGACAGTGTTAAAATGATCAATAACCACTTCAATAACTGCCCTACACGTGTCCATTAACTGCCAGGGGACGTGGGAAACAACGTGGGCGAAAATCACGTGAATAACTGCTAAAATAACGGAGTTTGAAACGTGGGGAGGCAGTTACGACGAAAACTGCCAGGAATATTCGTTTCGCGAGACAGTCTTTTACTGTCTCGCTGGGCGAGACAGCATATTTACTGTCTCGCTGGGCGAGACAGCAAATACTGTCTTGACCAGCGAGACAGCAAACACTGTCTCGCCAGTCTAATTTGCTGTCTTGTCAAGTTCTTACAGTTACAGGTCCTGGAGGCTATAAATACCCCCCTAGGGTCACTTCTGACGAGGATCGAGCATTTGTTAGAGCATTCCAGAGCAGAGAGAGCAGATATTTCAGTTCCTGGAGTGATTCCTTGACATTCGAGCTTAGACTTGATTTCAAGAAGAACGACTATCTTACTTCGATAAGATATCGTTTCCAATTCTCACTTCGATAACGAAGGAAGAATCATAAACCCCCCTCTCACGATCTGTGAATCGGTGGTCCACGAACCAAAGCGTTCCCGGCACAGGCAAAGTCCTACAAAAACAATAGTTGATAGACAGTTGTTGTGTTATTTTCTCAGAAGTTGTAATTTTCGCTTTGTTGTGTAAAGAAGTCTTATAAAAAGACTGTTTTCTGTGAATTTTATTGTAATCGATTGAAGAGACAATGAATTCCTCAACAAACTTAACTTTTACTGAAAACAAACTGGCGACCACAGTGGGAGCCAGCGGCTTCGCTGCCGAAGCCGCCGTGTCGCAGCCGATAAAGATCGTCGTCAGCGAGGGGATCGAATACGAATTCGATCAGGCGAAATTCGAGGAATACTTATTATCCTCACCTTCAAAATCGCCCTCCCCGCGCAAGTGCAAGAAGACTTCCTCTCCCAGGAAAACTTTTAAGTCTGCAATGCCAATGAAGGCCGCAGATGAAGATTCTCTCCCGATCGTTGCTAAGGAATCTGTCCGTAACGTTTCTGCTCCAAACGACTCCGTACCAATTAAGGAGTCTTTAACAAATTGCTCACCGGTGCTGACGAAGAGGGCTCGTCAGAGACAGCGTCAGCGCCGTGCTCGACAACTGGCCAAGGCCATGCAACAAACCGACGGGGTCCACTACTATGCGGACCTAGAGTCGAGGAAACAGAAATCAGTATAATTGCCTCCACGGCAAAGTAATCACATTTCTGCACAACTTACAACGGAGGAATGGACCCTCTTCAAAAGGGCTCGTTCAACCCTAAAGGAAAGAATACAAAGGCGTAAGGAAAAAGCTGCCCGCGCTCGTGCTCTTCGCCAACAAGCGCAAGGAATTAAGAAAGAATTGGTGTCTGAAAAGCTACCGAAAAATCGTAAAGTTTGGGTGCCGAAGACGCCACAAACGTCTGTTCCGGGCCCGTCTACTACATCACCAGTGAAGCCCTGGGTTAGCCCAGATTTATCTAAGTTCAAGATCACCATGGTAGATCGCCTTGGTCCCTCGGTCAACGATCGAGGCAAAAAACCAGTCGAAGAAAATCCAGATCTAGTAAGCAAACCCTTGGTGGTTTCCTATACAGGGGGTCGCAAAAACCCTCCTGTCAGAATTGATCCGGTCCAAGACAAGAGAATATCAGTCCATGATCATCTAGGACCCGTGAAGACTCCACTCCCGCAAGGGGGTGTACTTAAAAACTTAACCTTGGATCGCCCAGAGGCGAGGACTAGTCGTCCTGTGCATGTTAACAAGGTTCACAAACCAAAGATAGGTTGCTCAAATCATGGTAGTGATGAGCTATACTATCAAAACAGTAAATCAAGAAAAAGAATTGTCCGAGAAGATGAATCGCATTGCGCATGCGAGAGACTCATCAAGACAGTATTGACGGAATGCGGTTGCTCACAAACCCCAAAGCGAATTTCCGTATTTCAGAGACTGTCGGCCGAAACGTTGAAATCTAAAGTGAGACGTTTCAACCAGAGGAAGCCTGCAAGGCGACAAGATGAATTCCCTGAGGTCACCATTAACATGATCGGCAGAGAAAAACAGCAGTTGATCAATCCTGACCCCGATTTCTCTTCAGAAGGAACAGTTGAGCGGGGTCTTTCTCAAAGAATGGAGCGGTTACGACGGAGGGCTAACCGACGCCGAGACTACAAAAGGATGCACGAGGGTTTATCGTCAGAAGACGAGCTGTCAGATACTTGTTCTGCCATCGCTTCGAACGGTACCGCGTCCAGTGTGGGGCAAGCGAGAGAATCATTCGCCATCACGCCAGACCAGTTAGCTCAGATACTGCAAGAAGCGTTGGCCAAACAACGCGAGGAGATCAGAGCCAAAATCAAAACGGAGATGGAGTTGACAATGCAGCAGGTACGAGATTTGCAAGCTCAATAAAGTCAACCAGAATCGAGCCAGAAGGCAGAGTCTAGTCAACGTAACGTTGTGCCTGTACGCATAGTTACCGACAACGATAAAGAAGATGAGACTATCTTTGATGATCCTCTTACGGACAAAGATAATTCTGGAAACGGTCCGGTCAAATCGGCTACTCAGCCTCTTCAAACTCATCCGAAGAAAACTGAGGAGGAAGACAAGAAGATGCAGGATCTTGAGAGCAAAGTCAATGCACTGATGACGGCTCAAGAAGTGAAGAAAACGGGCATTCCATACCCGTACCCGAGGGAGTGGGATCTGATTCCTTATCCCCCAAAATTTAATTTGATTAACTTTACTCCTTTTGATGGCAGGGGTTCACCAACTCAGTACTTGATCTATTTCAAGTCACATCTCGGCGCAATATCAGGAAATGAAGCCCTGATGGTTCGGTCATTCGTAGGAACCCTCCGCGGGTCTGCCTTCGATTGGTACCGACGCCTGAAACCCGGAAGCATCACTAGCTGGGGAGATATGGAAGAACTATTTCTCACCAATTTCTTCGACGACGATACGGAGGTCTCCATTAGCACATTGTTGGACGAGAAGCAGAAGAATGGGGAGTCGGTTGACGTGTTTGTCAAACGATTCCGAAACTAAGCAGTGAACTGCAGAGATCCACTCACCGAAGAATTCATCCTACAGACATGTCACAACAACTTGTCTTTGGATGTATTAGAGGTGATGGGAGTTGTACCCTCTAAAACTTGGAAGGAGTTGAAGGTTAGAGGTGAACAAGCTGAACGGTTTCTCAAAAGAAGGAATTTGGAGAGAGGTCAGCCACCAGCTAACAATCAAAACCAGAAACAGAACTTCAATCTTCGAGGCAGAGGAAGAGGGTCGGGAGCCGCTGTCGACGCGCATCAAACGTCACAACAACCGCCACAACCACAACCACAGCAGTCGTCATTTCAATTGGCGCCGAATCAGAATCAACAGCCTCAGAAGCAGTTTAAGCCCTCTGAGCCCAGGTTCCCAAAGGAGTATTCATTCAAAGATGATGAAGTACCGGTCATCTTCAAATACTTGCTGGATAATAACAAAATTAAGCTTCCGCCGGTCACAAACCAAGAAGAAGCGAAGAAAACCAATGACCCAAAATACTGTGCATATTACAGGAGGGTCCACCATCCCACTAAGGCGTGTTATGTCTTGAAAGACAAAATACAAACCTTAATCGATGTTGGTATTGTGACCCCGAAGCCAAAGGAGAAGAAGGTAGGTGCAAAAGCGGTCTCCATTAGCTTCGGATCAGTTCCCTTGTCCTGGTTTCAAGCCGAGCCGGTGTCAGAAGTAAAAATGCAAACCATCAACGATGACCCTCATGGACAGCGCCAAAAAGGGCTAGTATCACACACGACCCCTAATGGCGAAATCCTTTGGGTTCATCCGGATTTGCTTGAAGATGAACAGTGGACGACATCCACGTCAAAGAAGAAATCGAAAAGCAAAGGAAAGGAGAAATACTATTATGGAGCCTCGGCAATTCCGGAGAAAGACGACGAGGAGATAGCAGCTCTACCACTTTCTGATGAAGAGCAGGAAGTTTTCGCAACAAGGGGTGGAAATGAATATCATTACCAGTATCCTGAAGCTTCTAATTCTAACGGCAAAACTCTTGCAGAACTGGGGGTGGTTACGACCCCGCCCATACCAATTGAGAAACATCAGAAAGTGGTTAAGCAAAAAGAGAAAGAACCTCAACCCAAAGAGGTTCAACTTCCGAAGCAGCCTCGTTTCAATCGACCTATTGGACGAGACAAACCGGAAAGTTCAAGTACTCCATATCGCTTTGACGTCATGACTCAATTAGCTAATATCCCAGCAAGGATCACGCTATACGAGTTGCTTCGCCTTTCGAAAGAAACCAGGGAAGCTTTACAAGAAGCCTTGGCTGATTCTGAGGTGTTCCTTACTCAGATCAAGCCAACTCCTGAAGAGCCAAATTCATCGGTGCAACACTGCAATTTGGCAGCTACCAAATTCCCTTGCATTGCTTTCACAAAAGAAGATATGCAAGTCAGGAATTCAAAGCATGATAGATCGTTATATTTTACGGGATATATCGGTTCGAGCATGGTCAACCGGATTCAAGTCGATCCGGGTTCAGCTATTAGCATCATGCCACTCCGGTTGATGTACCACCTCGGAATTCCCGCCAGCAAGTTAGCCTCCACGGGAACGGTCATTTACGGGTTCAATACCAGCGGGTCAAGACCGTTGGGAAAAATCCGGGTGAAGTGTCAACTCGGAGATTTGAAGTCTGAAGTCACCTGCTATGTGATCGATGCAGAGACTTCCTATAACTTACTGTTGGGTCATCTATGGATCCACGGTAATCTTATAGTTCCCTCCATCCTCCATCAGTGTTTGAAGTATGTCGACACTAATGAGGAGGTCAAGACGGTGGTCGCGGATAAGCAACCATTCAAGGGGTTAGAAAATTATTTTACTGACTCTCTTCTATATGGTGCTGAGTCCGATACTGAACCATCGGCCCATGGCACGGACAACGGTGAAGAAGCTGATACCGAAGCCGGGTACGATTATAGTGAAGGTCTTGTACTAAACGACATTGAACCTCTTGTAATCGATCTTGACGGTGATGAATCGTCGGACGAAAGTTGTAACTGGCAACTTACCGATGAAATAATAAAAGATAATTTAGAGTACTCGCCTTGTCTTGATAATGTAATGTAGGAATTGTATGATAATCCTAATCTACACATGCCACTTCGCTCGTCTTGCACGACGATGAAGTATCTGTAAAATTCAGACGGGACAACGGTCATCCTACCCGCAAAGACAGGGGGTGAGAAAGAAATAATCTTTGGAAAAGGGGATCCATCCCCAACTCCAGATCTCTTTTTAGATAGCAACTCAGATGAGGAAAAGCCAGGGCGACATTTCTCTCGGTATAGTTCACAAGCAAACGATTACATGGAGAGATAAGGATATGATCTCTCGCTCGGTGAAGGTCTTTATTTTGGTCAAGGAGTTAGGGTTCCACCCCGTTCTACCTATGTACCAAAAGGAAAACCGGATAATTATTACACTCATAATAGAGGTCTAGGTTATGCTTCATCATCTGATGACGAGTGTGGCCAACAGATCATTAACCAATTAAGAAGTGTGAGCGGGCATTCATCCGATACTTCAATGTGGGATTCTGACACGAGCATCGGAGAGAGATTCAAAGCCCTAATGTCGAACATGGCGACAGTTGATCCTTCCACGACTGAAGAGGACGATCAATTACCTATTTGGGAAGACCCATGGATGCACTACATGAACATCTAATATGGCGACCGATTTGAACAGAGAGAACCTCCTACTGAGGATGAAGTGGTCCAAATTAATATGGGTGATGAAGCTAATCCGAAACCTATATTTATTAGCGGTGATCTTCCACCAGACGAGAAAGAAGAACTAATCGCCCTCATTAGAGAGTATATCGACGTTTTCGCTTGGAATTACGAAGATATACCGGGACTCGACCCGAACGTAGCAATGCACACCCTCAACGTAAAATCGGATGCTAAACCTGTCAAACAACAGCAAAGACGGTTTCGTCCGCAAATTATGGAGGCAATAGAAGCTGAAGTCAAGAAATTGATCGACTCAGGTTTTGTCAGAGAAGAACAACATCCTGAATGGCTAGCCAACATTGTTCCGGTTCTTAAAAAGAACGGAAAGATCAGAATCTGTATTGATTTCAGAGATCTGAATGCTGCCTGTCCTAAAGATGACTTCCCCCTACCAATTACGGACGTCATTATCGACAATAATTGCGGATTCGAGAGAATGTCATTTATGGATGGTTTCTCAAGGTATAATCAGATCAAGATGCACCCAGACGATGAAAAGCATACAACATTCAGAACACCCATGGGGGTCTTTTGTTATACTGTTATGCCTTTTGGTTTAAAAAATGCTGGCGCCACGTACCAACGAGCAATGACGAAAATCTTTCAAGAGCACCTTCGAAAAACTGTCGAATGCTATGTTGATGACTTGGTCGTGAAAAGCCGTGACAAGAACGACCACATTAAAGATTTGAAGACGATGTTCGATCTTATGAGAAGTCATCAGCTAAAAATGAACCCGACTAAATCCTTCCTCGGGATGTCGAGTGGTAAGTTTCTTGGATTCGTCGTCACCACAAAGGGTATTCATATCGATCCTGATAAAGTGAAGGCGATACATGAGCTGCAACCCCCGAGAAATCTTAAAGAACTCAGAGGATTGCAGGGTCGATTGGCATATATCCGTCGGTTTATATCAAATCTGTCCGGAAAATATCAACCGTTCTCTAAACTCGCGAAGAAAGGCGTGTCGTTTATTTGGGATGAAGCATGCCAAAGGCGTTCGAGGATATTAAAGCATATCTAGCGAACCCACCTATCCTCGTTGCACCGAAATCGGGCAGACCGCTTTTGATTTATGTCAAAGCGACGAGCCATTCGTTAAGTGCATTACTAGCACAAGACGACGATAACGGTCACGAACAAGCGGTATATTACTTAAGCCGCACATTAGTAGGAGCTGAATCTCGTTACCCAATGATCGAGAAAGAATGTCTTGCATTGGTATTTGCCGTCCAGAAAATGCGACACTATTTAGTTAGGCAGACGATTTATGTCATTTCTAACATAAACCCGGTCCGCGTATTCATGACCCAGCCGGCCTCCATGAATTGGCGTTTAGCTAGATGGGCTTTACTCTTATCGCAATACGACTTGTACTTTAAGCAACAAAAATCGGTTAAAGGGCGAGCTATTTGCGATCTTCTAGCGGAAAATCCTACGAAGGATATAGTCGAATTGTACGATGATCTGCCAGATGAAACTCACGAAGTTAATACTACCTCACATCAACAAGTGTGGCAGTTGTACTTCGATGGGGCTTCCCGCGCAACCAATATGGCAAGCGCACCCGGATGTTCTAAAATCTCCTCAGGAGTGGGGGTCGTTTTAGTTTCCCCAGAAAAGCATGTCTTGCCTAGAGCATACTCGTTGACCGGATCATGTTCTAATAATGTGGCCGAGTACAATGCGTTAATAATTGGACTCAATTTTACCAAAGAGCTGGGGGTCGAATACCTTGAAGCTTTTGGGGATTCTCAACTGGTAGTTAATCAAATACGAGGAGAATATGAAGTCAGAAGTCAAGATCTGATTCCATACCATCAGGTGGCCATTGAGATGGCAAACTCGTTTGAAGGATTTTTCATAGAGTATGTTCCACATCTCCAAAATGCGTATGCAGACGCATTGGCGGCATTGTCTGTATCATTGGCTCAACCTCCCGAAACAGAGCAATTGATTACAGTGAGGACCCACCAGCTTATCGTTCCAATCTACGAGTCGGATATTAAAGAAGTATACTCAACAGCAGTTGAGCCCGAAGTTCGAGATTAGCGTTTTCCCATTATCGACTACGTTCTACATGGTATATTGCCTGAAGATGTAAGAGAAAGGGAATCGATTCGGCGAAGAGCACCGAGATTTTACTACAACGCCACGGCACAAATGTTGTATCGACGATCGTACGATGGTCTTCTACTCCGTTGCTTATCTGGCAAAGAAGCGGAACGAGCACTCAAAGAGGCGCATGATGGAATATGCGGTGCGCATCAACCCGGTCCTAAACTCTATGATTGACTTAGAAGAATCGGGTACTACTGGCCAACTATGGTAAAGGATGCAGTTGACTACGCACGACGATGTGAAGTGTGTCAGTTACATGCAAATTATATGCACCAGCCGCCCGAGTATTTACACCCATCGGCAACGTCGTGGCCATTTGAAACTTGGGGAATGGATATAGTAGGTCCTATTTTCCCGTCTTCAGTTAAAGGGGACCGTTTCATCCTGGCAATCACCGATTACTTCTCAAAATGGGCAGAAGCAATTCCACTTAGAGAAGTAAAGACGAGTGATGTCATCAAGTTTATCAAACACCATGTCATATATCGGTATGGTGTTCCAAGGCGAATAGTACACGACAACGGTCCTCAGTTCGTCAGCAACGCCTTCATCAAATTCTACGGCAAATTCGGGATTAAGGACGTTTCATCAACCGCTTATAATCCTACAGCTAACGGATTAGCCGAAGCTTTTAACAAGACTATCATCAAAATTCTGGCAAAATTGGTGAAGACCAATAAACGAGATTAGGACGACAAACTCGGCGAAGCCCTGTGGGCTTACCGCACAACCGTCCGCACGCCAACCGGAACAACCCCATATGCCTTAACATATGGATGTGAAGCTGTTCTGCCACTAGAAATACAAATCCCTTCTCTCCGCATCGCTCTCGCAACAGGAATGACGACGGAAGAACATCATCAGAAACGTCTCGAGGAGTTAGAGATGTTAGATGAGAGGCGCTTGGAGGCTCAACAACAGATCGAGTTTTATCAAGCTAGAATTTCCCGGACTTTTGATAAAAAGGTCCGACGACGAAGTTTTAAAGAAGAAGATCTAGTTCTTGCCGTCCGAAGACCTATGATTCTCACTTCCAAAAAGAAAGGAAAATTTGAACCTAAATGAGAAGGGCCGTTTGTGATAGAAACAGTCTATTCAAATGGTGCATACCGCCTTGTCACTCAGGATGGCAACATATTGATGATGCCAATAAATGGGAAGTTCCTGAAAAAGTATTATCCATAATACGTTCGGGATAACCTATGTAAAACAGGAAGTTCCTAAAAAGTCCTATACAGGATATTTCAGGATAACCTGTTATCAGTTGATTATTCTCAATGGAAAATGATCATGCGAATAATCCATT
>BQKN01000768.1:200281-240136 GCA_022839385.1 Asparagus kiusianus | reverse complement strand
GAAGAGACAATGAATTCCTCAACAAACTCAACTTTTGCTGAAAACAAGAGCGAAGTTTGATATTCTGTTGGAGTGGAGTATCGACAGTTACATCGTCAGTTAGCTCAGCGCGATCTAGAATATCTAAGAGATACTTCTGTTAAGACAATAGTACACCCCGCGGGTCCTAAAATTTTTTAGACCAAGAAAATAGTAAAGAAATCTAAGATCCTTCATGTGGAACTGTTGTTGTAATTGAGATTTTATGAACTGTATACTAGCAGCATCATTACCTGTAATGATCATATCATCTACATAAAAAAGTAATAAAACTCTATCACACGATGTAGTGCGAACAAACATAGAAGCATCTTGATGACTCTTCATAAAGCCCGCCTTGAGCACGACATCGCGAAAATACTCAAAACAAGCATGGGGTTCCTGCTTGAGACCATAAACAGCACGACGAATGAGACATACGTGTCTCGGAGGAATATTGGGCCCTGGAGGTGGTTGTATATATACTGTCTCAGTTAAAGAGCCATGAAGAAAAGTAATTTTGACATCCATCTGGTATAAGAGCTAACGATAAGCAGCAGGAACCGCAAGTAGAGTACGAACGATGGGCATCTAAACAACAGGAGCAAATGTCTTATCATAATTAATACCATGTTGCTAAGTAAAACCTCAAGCCACTAAACAAGCTTTCCGACGTTCAATGGTGCCATCAGGATAATACTTGACCTTATAAACCCATTTACTGGCAACAAGAGAGATCCCAAGGGGACATGGAACAATATTCCAAGTATGTGTTTGCTTAAAGGCCTAAAATTTCTCAGTTATAGCATGTCTCCACTCTAAAAATTAAATTGCCTCTTGAAAGGACTTTGGCTCAACGATGGTATGAATGGCAGCAAGAAAGTTACGAAAGATAGGTGAATAGAAAGTAATCAAAGCATACCGGACATGCATGACATGTGGACGTTTGCCTCGATGAAGAGCAAGAGGAACCTCAGGTAGGGGAGATGTTGGCGCAGGTGCGTGGAGATCAATAGTATTTTTTGAAGTGAGTGTCATGTCTACGTGATAGGGATCAGATGGTGTAAGAGAATGTTTGGGTGAGGAAGAGTCAGCAGAAGGAGATGAGGAGATGTCAGGGAGAACTCTAAAAAAACTGAGGTGAAGATGTGGGTGATGCAGCTGACGGGGAAGCATGATCAGTAGAGTGGAGGAAATTGAAGTCATCAGAAGCAAAATAATATGGAGAATCCTCTTCGAACTGAACGTGATGAGATATATGAACTGACGAGTTGCTAGATCATAACAATGATAACCTCGATATTCCAAACTAATTCTTAAATACACACAAGACAAAGCTCTAGGAGATAATTTATCATGTTCGTGAGATGGCAGAAGAACGAAACATAGACAACCAAAAATGCGGACCAGATTATAATGGAGAGGATGAGTATAAACATGACTATGAGGAGTAGCACCAGAAAGAAAGCTAGATGGAGTGATATTAATAGCATGAGTAGTAGTGAGAATGACCTCAGCCCAGAAACAACGAGGAATAGAGTAATAGATGAGCATAGATCGAGCGGTATTGAGGATATGACGATGTTTTCGTTCAGTAATATCATTTTGCTCATGAGTGTAGGGACATGAATGTTGAAAGATAGTCTCATGAGAGGACATGATAGAGTGCATGGTAGAGGATAGGTACTCTTTGGCATAGTCAGAACGAAAAACTTTAATACGAGATTATCATTGAGTGATGATCATAACAGTGAAGGCTTGATAAGCAGTAAATATGTCAGAGCGATTCTTAAGTAGGTAAACCAATGTAAAACGAGAGAAATTGTCGATAAAAGTAACATAATATAAGTAGATAGATGAAGAAGTCAGAGGAGTTGGCCCCCAAATATCAGAATGTACTAAATCAAATAAGGAAGTGGATACAGATGTATTCATTTTAAATGATAAAGCAGTGAATTTAGCTAATTTACAACCAGTACATGACTCAATACTAGAACTAGATGATACATGCCAAGTACTCCAGACTGAATAAGACTCTCCAGCCTTTTATTAGATATATGACCAAGTCGACTATGCCACAAATTGACAAGAAGCGAGGTAGAGGGTTTTGACGAACAAACAGAAGCAACAAGAGAACGTGTACGTATGGACTCTGGATAGTACGAGTCGTCGTACGAGCACTTTCTCTAGAATATAGCAAAACACACAAGACACACAAGACAATTCAATTGGTGAAGAAAAATACCTTATCAAGAATATAAAGAATAGAAGATTACAAATCTCTCTCTCACAATCTCACTAGAATAAAGAAAAATCTCTTTATTCTCTTTGGATACAATCTGATTGCTTAGAAACCTTAAAACAATCCTATTTGTATCCCTAACAATGTAGATGGCAATCTTGTAAATAAACAAGTCCAAATAAACTAGGAAAACACGTTAAAAAGTCCCAGACAACTCAAGACACCCGATCCGATCGACCGGCCTGCTTGGTTAGGTCGACCGGCCAGAGAAAGGGTTTTTTACCATGTCGTCGGAACCACATCCAGTCGACCGCCAAGTGCATCGTGGTCGACTGGCCAGGGCCCACAAATCCTCACCCTGTAGTGTGCACGAATCCGATCGACTGGTGCAGAGCATGTGGTCGACCGGCCAGCGCCTGAACTCTAGTTCTCTAATTTTCCTTGTTTTACTGCTTTTGACTTCTTTCGCCGCCACCAACGGCTCCACCCACGCCTCTATTCTGAAGCTACCATAAGAATCATCTATCCTCAAGCTTCCATGAAGATCGCTAAGCTCCCGAAGCAATGAAGAAGATATACCCGTATCATAGCTCCAGCTTTAGGAACTTGAAGTCTCGTTCAAGTTAGAACTTCAGCTGAGGAAACTCTTGAGCTCCTCCTTCCCTGTTGAACCACCTGGCTTTGCTAGAAGCCTGGCATTGACATCGAATCATAAATGACTCCCTCGTCCCCCGTCTCATCGTAGTCACCTTACGCTCCAAATTGCAATCCTCTTTCAATGGCTCTTTATAAGATCTAATGAACATCGAGACAAACTTCTTGCTTGCATTCACTAACCTCTTCGCTTGGTTCACCATCACCAAGTTTATCTCTGATACAGGAGATCTACAAGATGAGACGACTGAAAAGCAAGATGAGACGATTAAACAGATGGACGAGATGATACTCGACTCAAACCAGACAAAACAACAACAAACCAGGCGAGTCGAGATGACGACTCGAGGCGAAGCAACCCACCCGAGATGAACAGACGACTCAAGGCGATAGGATGAGATGACAGGTGACAGGATGAGTCGACACATGCCAGTCGATACGAAAGGTGGAACCACTCGACATACTTAGTCGACTCATGTCCAGTCAACACGAAAGGCGGTACTACTTGGCACACCTCGTTGTTTTCGTCAAAAGTTGATTTCACTGTGGAATTCATTATATCTTCGGTCGATTACAACGAATTCGAAAGAAATAGCCTTTTTATAAGACCTTTTTTACACAACAAAAGAAAAATTACAACTTTTTAGAAACAAATGCAGGATCATTGTTTGGATCGCTGCTTGCGTGGGATCTTTACCTGTGCCGGGGGTGCGTTAGCCCGTGGACCACCGAATCACAGATTCTGATTGAATCGTGAAGCCATTGGGGATTCTTCCTTCATTTATCGAAGTAGGAATTTAAAGTGAATATCTTATCAAAGTAAGACGATCACTCTTCTTAAGATCAAGTCAAAGCTTGAATCTCAAGGAATTGCCAGAAGCTCAGGAACTCTGCTTTGTCTGCTCTAAAATGCTCCGCCCTCCAAAAAAATCAATCTCAGGGGGGTATTTATAACCCCTGAATAAATAGTGCTTCCGAGACAGTGTTTGCTGTCTCGACGGTCGAGACAGTAAAGACTGTCTCGGGTTCCGAGACAGTAAACACTGTCTCGGAAATCTTCAACTGCCCGATAGTTTTCTTGTAACTGCCTTCCCACGTTTTAAAACTCCGTTATTTTGGCAGTTATCAACGTGATTCTCGCCCACGACGTTTCCCACGTTCCTGAACAGTTGGTGGCCACGTGTCGGCGGTTATAAAATAGTTTCTGAACTTTTGAGAACTGTCTCGCGTGCGAGACAGTAAAGACTGTCTCGCGTGCGAGACAGTCTATACTTGTGTCCTTTTTTGATTTTTGGATGACTTCCTTTTAAGCTGCGTTTGGATATCTTTCAGCATTTTTTGACGCTTACACTCGTGTCGACTCAAAAAACAAATTAGGAAAGGAATTCATTTTGGTTATTTCCTTTTAGAATTAGATTTTCTTTTTTTATTAAAGTTAAGATAGATTTATTTGGCTTTATATAATAGTTTCTTTTGTAAATCAAACAATTAACTTTTAATTATTCAATCAAGAGAATTTTTCTCCTTGTTTTCTTTCTCAAATTTGAGAAACTTAGAGCTTGTGGATTCAAGCTTGAGAATTACCTGCTATTGTCAGGGCTCATCGGCATCGGAATGATATCTGATCGGTCTCCCTGTTTCTACGTCTGTGTCAAGTGGTATCAGAGCTTCGGCTTCAACATCCTCGACAATGGAAGGTGACGGTGAGAAGAAGCTTTCTCTACAGGATCTTTCTGCGAAGATGGATACTATAGATAGAAGATTTGGCACGTTAGAGACATCTCTTCAGAACCTTCAACAAGTCATTGAAGGAATTATCATTCACCTCAATAATATGAATAACTTCGCCGGCGGTCTTCACCTAGGCGAACCCGGAGTTAGGCAACCTCAACATCCACCGCCGTACAATCCTCAAACTCCTCCAGTTCATCCCCCTCCAAATCAACCACGTCCAAACTAACCACCTCCATATCAACCCCCTCCACATCATCGATGACTTCCTAATCAAACCCTTCCCCATGATGATTACAGTGATGACGGAGTGGACTATGGTAACTAATTTGAAGGGCCATGATAACGTGTCGAGCGAAGAAGAGGGAGATCGACCTTATGGTAGAGGTCGAGGTAGAGGCTACAACCCTCGTCACAACTACCACTGACAAGGCCGATATCATCAGGACCAAGACTATCAGATGAAGGTAGAGCTTCCTTCCTTCAGAGGAAATCTGGACATAAAGGCTTTCTTAGATTAGCTCATGAAGTGGATAAGTTCTTTGAGATAACTAATGCGCCCGAAGCAAACCAGGTGAAGTTTGTAGCATATTGTCTTAAAGGAAGAGCCGTGGCATGGTGGGATCAAGCTTAAAATAGTAGGAGACAACAAGGCAAGAAATCGGTGCAAGTTTAGCATCGCATGAAGCAGTTACTACAAGCTAGGTTCCTACCAACCGACTACCAACAAATTCTCTACAACTAGTTGGAGCAATACCGTTAAGGAATCAGATCAGTAAGCGCCTATACCAAAGAGTTCTTCCATCTTACTTCTCGTTGTGATTTGTCTATAAGTGAAGAGCAACTCGCAGCCAAATATATCAGAAGTTTGAAGTATTCAATTCAAGAGAAGTGTACTCTATGGTTGAAGCCCATAACATGGCTCTCAAGGCGGAAAGACTATCCTCCAAAGTGCTACCCTTCAGACGAACCGAACAGGGAGGTTCGGTTGAGAATGCAAGAGGAGAGTCAGCTAGGCAAAGGATGATTGATTGGCCTATTCCTCCACGGTCGGCCGAGCGGTCGACAACTCAACCATAGCCCCCGATGACTCAAGCAAGTCTGTATGCCAAGCCGACTGAAGGGAAGTGTTTCTGATGTATCCAACCAGGGTATAAATCCAACGAGTGCCCGCAGTGACGGAAGGTCAATCTTGCGGATTATGAAGAAGCTGAGGATGGACACACAACATCTGAAGAATAGTACGAGAAGAGGTTGTCGAGATTGAGGGTGACAATGTGTCGTGTGTTGTTCAACGACTCCTATGCACTCAGACGATACCAGATTCATCACAACAACACCAAATTTTCTTTTCTAGATGTTCAATCAACAACAAGGTGTGCACCCTCATCATTGATAATGGAAGCTGTGAGAATATTATGTCAAAGGCATTGGTGGATCACTTGAAATTACCGATCGAGACCAAGCATATGCCTTATACCATCGGATGGATCAAGAAGGGTCCCTCCGTGAAGGTGACCAAAGTATGTCGCGTGCCACTATCACTAGGTAAGACTTATAGTGATTCTATTGCTTGTGAAGTTGTGGATATAGACGCGTGCCATGTATTGTTGGGACGACTGTGACAGTATGATGCTGACGCTAAGCATGGCGGCAAGAAGAACAAGTACTCTTTTGTGTGGATGAATAAATAGATCATCATACCACCTATTACACCCTCTCCAAAGATCCCCAAAGATCAAAATTCTAAACATATATCTCTTTGTAACAAGGAAGAGTTTCTCGCCGCGTCAAAAGAGTTGAAATAGATGTTTGCCTTAGTGGTGAAGGAGGAATTAAAGACGCCCATGGAGATTCCAAAGAAGATGAAGTCGCTACTTAAGGAGTTCGAAGTGTTGATTCCTGAAGAGCTACCCGAGGGTCTTCCTCCCATAAGGGATATTCAGCATCACATTGATTTTATTCCAGGTTCAGTGCTTTCTAACCTCCCTCATTATCGTATGAATCTGTAGGAGAAGAAGATTTTATAGGACACCATTGAGGACCTTATTAAGAAAGGCCACATCCGAGAGAGTATGAGTCCATGCGCAGTTCCAGCCCTGTTGACACCAAAGAAAGATAGGAGTTGGAGGATGTGTGTGGACAGTTGAGCTATTAACAAGATTACAATTCACTACAGGTTCCCAATCTCTCGGCTAGACGACATGTTGGATCAGTTAGGAGGCACGAGCATCTTTTTGAAAGTAGACTTGAGGAGTGGCTATCATCAGATACGAATCTGACCTGGCGACGAGTGAGAGACTGCATTCAAGAGTAGTGAGGGCTTTTATGAATGGTTGGTGATGCCTTTTGAGTTATCAAATGCTCCAAGCACATTTATGCGTTTGATGAACCAAATTCTAAAGCTTTTCTTGGGAAGATTTGTAGTTGTCTACTTTGATGACATTCACATCTATAGCCGAGATGAGCAGGAGCATATGTTGTTGAATATCATATCTCCATGATAGTATTTTGATGATAACAATTTATACAGTGTATGCACTAACTTTTATATGCAGATTTTAATATCAGAATATAAACAAGTGCAAGATGTTTTCAAGGCATTATGAAGTGAAGAAAATGAAGAACAGATGAGATAATGTATTTTACATTTTCTTTACTTAGAATTATTATACAAGCCTTGATCACACACACGCACACACACACACACAATATTAGAACACACTAACACAGGCTTAGTGTGTTGGTTAACTATAGAAATCCCCTATGTTAACTATTAGAATTATAGTTAAAACTTATTTATAAAATCAATTTAGTTTATAATTTTTACTCGTAGTAGTCGACTAATAAGAATAGTAGTCGACTACTCATGTATAAAACTTAAATATATGTTTCTGTTATTTTACAGTATAGTCGACTAATGTAGATTGTAGTCGACTGCTCAGGTGTTTTATAAAAATATAAGTTTCTGTCTTTTTACAGTATAGTCGACTAATCAACATTATAGTCGACTACTGAACGTAAATTTCATTTTATCAGTTTCTGTCAAAATACAGTATAGTCGACTAATGAGCATTGTAGTTGACTACTGAGAAAATTTCTGAATACACAGAGCCTGTTTGAACTCAATGTAGTCGACTAATGTCTATTGTAGTCGACTACAGATACAGTTTTTTCAGATTTTAAAGTTTGAATTTATGACTGTTTATAGCCGTTTTTAAACATTTTTAAAGTTCAAAAATTTATCTTTTCAAGGGCTATAAATAGGTTATTTTGTTCAGAAAAATTGCAGAGACATACATACCCATAAGCTTTGATCTTTGTGCAATTTTTCAAGTGAAAAATATTCAGATTTTGAGAAAAAGAGAAGTTTCTGAAATTGCTCCTGAACATCATTCAAAAACCTATTGTTTAGGCAATTTACAGAGGTTAAAAGAATCCTAAGCCACTGCTGCACTTCACTACACATTCAAGGCTTATAGGATCAATTGTGTTCTTGCTTCAAAAAGGATTTCTCTCGGGTTTGAGAGGGTTGATCTCTTGGTTTAGAGATTGATGTTCAAATTAGCAAGGTGTTTGTCAATTGGTGTTGCAATTTGCAGGGACTTGCAAATTGGTCAGGTTTGCGTTTGATTTTGTAAGTTTATTCAAAATCATAGTGGAAACTCTCAAGCGGGATTTGCTTGGGGACTGGATGTACACCAGTTTGGTAGAACCAATATAAATCCTTGTGTTTGTGATTGTGAATTTCTGAGATTGCCATTTTTCTTTGCAATTTATAATATACTTTACATAAATTTTAAAAGAACATTATACACCCCCTCCCCCTCTAGTGTTCAAGTGTATCTATTTCAGATCCTATATTTGGTATCAGAGCAAGGTGAAAGATGGCATCGACAAATACTTCACAATTTAAAGAAGGTCACTCAACAAATCGTCCACCAATGTTTGATGGATTGAACTACAACTATTGGAAGTGCAGAATGAAGATTTACCTTCAATCAATTGGCTACGAACTTTGGAACGTCGTGGAAACAAAATATGAGAAGCCAACAACTCCTTTTGCAGAATGGACTACTTCTCAAAGAAATAATGCAAATTTGGATTCAAAAGCAATGAATGCATTATTTTGTGCACTTGACAATAATGAGTTTAATAGGGTGTTAACGGCCACATCCGCATACGATATTTGACATACACTTGAGGTAACTCATGAAGGTACAAATAAAGTTAAAGAATCTAAAATTTCTGTTCTTGTGCACAGATTTGAATTGTTCAAGATGAAGGAAAATGAGACTATTGGATATGTTCACAAGATTCACCGACATCACAAATTCTCTCATTGGTCTTAGAAAAACATATACACAAGTGGAGATGATAAGAAAGATACTTCGATCACTTACTCCACAATGGGAAAAGAAAGTTAGCGCTATTGAAGAAGCCAATGATTTGTCAACTCTTACGGTTAAAAATCTTATTGGTAAGCTTATGGCATATGAAGTTCAAATTAAAGATAGAAAGAATGATGAAGAAACAAAGAACAAGAAAGTTCTTGCATTCAATACTATTTCCGATAAAAAAGATTCAGATGATGATGATGAAGAAATGGGCATGTTTGCACGAAAATTTCGGAAATTTATAAAACGAGGTAATTTTAAATCTAAGAATTCAAGTTCAAATAACCCTCTTTGTTTTAAGTGTAATAAACCAGGTCATATGAAGAAAGATTGTCCAATGTTGAAGAATAAGCAAAAATCAAGTTATTTCAACAACTTCAACAACATTCAAAATAACAAGAAAAGGAAAGCAATGGCAATCACTTGGGATGATAGTGATGAATCATCTTCAGATGAAGAAATTGAAGAAAAAGAAAGTGCTCACATGTGTTTCATGGCACAAGATGAAGTAAGTGACAATGAAGAACTTTTAGATACTTTCAATGAATTATATGAAACTTTTGTGAGATTAAAGACATCACATAATTTTCTTAAAGGTGAAAATAAAAGATTACTTGAAGAAATTTCTGATTTAAATTCATCTACTTTTTCTAATTCTCAAATAATTGAATTGAAAGAAGAAAATTTTTCTTTACTTAAAGAAAATGAATGTTTATCTAATAAGAATAATTATTTAAAATCAGAATGTAATAATTTAAATATTCGTATTAATAGTTTAGATAAAGATATTTCTTCTTTTAAATCAAGATATGAAGATATATGTTTAAATGTAAGCAAATTTAATAAAGGTAAAGAAAATCTCAATAACATTCTTTCTTTTCAAAAAGAATCACAAAAGACAAAAGGATTAGGTTTTCAAATTAATAAAAATAAATCAAAGAAAATAATTTTTGTAAAACCTTCTTGTGATTTGTATGAATATAGAAATAAAAATTTGTTTAAAAAGAAATCAAAATTCTTTTCAATTTGGGTTCCAAAAGAATTATCTTTTTTACATAAGAATTTTTATATTTCTGATTTTATTAAAAATATTTGTTTATCATCTAACTATTTAGGCAAATCAAACTCATCTTGGGTTTGGTTTCCTAAAGGCTAATTTAAAGGACCCAACATAGTATGGGTACCAAAACGTAAATATTTATTATTTCAGGTACCCAAGAAAGATAGGTGGATTTTGGATAGTGGTTGCTCCAAACATATAACTAAAAACATACAATTGTTGTCATCTTTTCAAAACAAGGATGGTGGTACCGTTACTTTTGGAGATAACAACAAAAGAAAAGTCATCGGTATTGGATCTGTCGGTAATCCAAACAAACCTATCATTGATAATGTTTTATTTGTTGATGGTCTTAAACATAATTTACTTAGTATTAGTCAACTTTGTGATAAAGGTTTTAAAATTATTTTTAAAAAAGAATCATGTTTAATTTATGATATTGATTTAATAACTATTATTTTTAAAGGTCATAGAAAGAATAACATATATGTCTTATCTATGAAAAATATATCAAATGAACATTGTCTTATTGCATCACCTAATGATTCTATTTTATGGCATAAACGTTTTGGACATGTTAACTTTAAACATATGTCTAAGATTTCTAAAAATGATTCAGTAAATGGTTTACCTAAGATGTCTTTTAAAAATAATTTTTGTGATGCATGTCAACAAGGAAAAATGCACAAATCTTCTTTTAAATCTAAAAATGTAATATCTACAAATAGACCATTAGAATTAATTCACATTGATCTTTTTGGTCCATCTAGAGTAGCATCTTTAAATGGAAGTAGATATGCATTTGTTCTTGTTGATGATTATTCTAGATTCACATGGGTAATTTTTCTTAAACATAAAAATAATGCTTTTAATGAATTTTCTATATTTTACAAAAGAATTCAAAATCAAAAATCTACTTCTATTATCTCTATACGTAGTGATCATGGAGGTGAATTTGATAATAAATTATCTGCAAATTATTATGACAAACATGGTATATCACATACTTTTTCTTTTCCTCGTGCTGCTCCACAAAATGGAGTTGTAGAAAGGAAAAATAGAACTTTACAAGAATGTGCTAGAACTATGTTATGTGATAATAATTTATCAAAATATTTTTGGGCAGAAGCTGTATCAACAGCTTGTTATGTATTAAATAGAGTTTTATTAATACCTATTTTAAAGAAAACCTCTTATGAATTATTTTATAACAAAATTCCTAAAGTATCTTACTTTAAAGTTTTTGGTTGTAAATGTTTTTTCTTAAACACAAAAGATAACTTAGATAAATTTGATTCTAAATCCGATGAAGAAATTTTTGTTGGATATTCTAATCATAGTAAAGCATATAGAATATATAACAAAAGAACACTAGTTATTGGAGAATCTTTACATGTTTCTTTTGATAAAAACTTTTCAAAAGCACCTATTATATTAAATAATGATGATGATATAATTGATACTATTCATGATACTCTTATGATTGATATTACAAAAGATGATAATTTACAAAATAATTTACCTAAAGATTTTGTAGAAGTTAAAAATCATCCACATGATTTAGTTATAGGAAATATTTCTGACAAAGTAACTACTAGATCTCATTTTAATTTGATTGCTCATAAGGCTTTTATTTCAACTATTGAACCTAAAAATATAAAAGAAGCACTTCTTGATGATTCATGGATAATTGCTATGCAAGATGAACTTAATCAATTTACTAGAAATAATGTTTGGGATCTTATACCTAGACCTCAAAATAAATCCATTATTGGAACAAAATGGATTTTTAGAAACAAATTAGATGAATTTGGTCAAGTTGTTAGAAACAAAGCTAGATTAGTTGCTCAAGGTTATAATCAAGAAGAAGGAATTTGTTATGATGAAACTTATGCACCTGTTGCTCGATTAGAATCAATTAGAATTTTACTTGCATTTACATGTTTTATGAATTTTAAATTATTTTAAATGGATGTTAAAAGTGCTTTTCTAAATGGTTTTATAAAAGAAGAAGTTTTTGTTGAACAACCTCCAGGTTTTGAACATGAAAGTTTTCCAAATCATGTTTTTAAACTTAAGAAAGCTTTATATGGTCTTAAACAAGCACCTTGTGCTTGGTATGATAGATTAAAGAAGTTTCTTTTAACTTCAGGTTTTGAAATTGGAAAAGTTAATTTAATATTATTTATTAAGAAAATAAATAAAGATATTTTACTAATTCAAATTTATGTAGATGATATTATTTTTGGTTCTACTAACAACAATCTTTGTCAAGAATTTGCTAAGACTATGCAGGATGAATTTGAAATGAGTCACATGGGTGAACTAAATTTCTTCCTTGGACTACAAATTAAACAATTGAAAGAAGAAATATTCATCAATCAAAGCAAGTATGTAAAAGATTTACTCAAATGTTTTGGATTGGAAAATTCAACAAGCAAACCAACACCAATGAGCACCACTACATCACTTGACAAAGATGAAAATGGTAAGAATATTGATCAAAAGCTCTATCGAGGTATGATTGGATCACTTCTTTACATTACTGCAAGTAGACCTGATATTATGTTTAGTGTATGTTTATATGCAAGATTTCAATCTAATCCTAAAGAATCACATCTTAAAGCAGTAAAAAGAATTTTTAGATATATTAAAGATACTACAAATTATGGTTTATTTTATCCAAAACATAGTTCATTTGATTTAATATCATATAGTGATGCTGATTTTGCCGGATGTAAATCTGATAGAAAAAGTACAAGTAGAACATGTCATTTCTTAGGACATTCACTTGTATCTTGGTTTAGTAAAAAACAAAATTCAGTATCATTATTAACAACTAAAGCTGAATATATTGCTGTAAGTCTTGCATGTGCTCAAATATTATGGATGAAACAAACTTTAACTGATTATGGCATAAATTGTCCCATATTATCCATTATGTGTGACAATTCTAGTGCAATTAATTTATCTAAAAATCCTATTCAACATTCACGTACAAAACACATTGATATTAGACATCATTTTTTACGTAATCATGTGCTTAAAGGTGATATTTCATTAGAATTTATACCTACAGATAAACAAATAGCAGATATATTAACAAAACCCCTAAAAGAAGAAATTTATGTTAAATTAAGAAGGGAATTAGGTATATGTTCAATTGAAGATTTAAATTAAATTTTTTAATACAAACATATATGCATTAATACTCTTAATAGTCGACTAATTTGACTTATAGTCGACTACATGCACAAATCCTGCATATTAGTTTTTCTGTAAATTACAGTGTAGTCGACTACTTGCCTTTATAGTCGACTACTCAATGTTAAAATCTTAAAATCAACTTTCTGTTGTTTACAGTGTAGTCGAGTACAATACAGATTAGTCGACTACTCTAAGTTAAAAACTAAAAATCATCTTTCTGTCAATTACAGTGTAGTCGACTACTTTACTATTAGTCGACTACTGATCCTGATCTTTCAGTTTTACAGTTTTAAAAGCTTATTGGATTTTTACCCAAAACCCAATACCCAATATCCATTTCAGTTAAGTAAAACTCATCTCAACCATAGATTTTCATCTCTATCAATCCTAACCACACATTTAAGATTAAATCTTAACCCTACACTCAATTTACTATCAAATCTCAACTATACATTATATTTTCTTCTTAAAAGATAAAGTAAAAAACAAAAACTACCCACTAACTCTACCCAAAACCGAAACCTCATCTTCCCCTCTTCAGAACCAACGAATCTAGGTTACGGCATCTTCATTATTCTTAATTTTTTCATCAATTTCTTCAATTCTCTTTCAAATCTGACAAGCAGTCAAGCTCAGTAGTCGACTAATCCAAGCTATAGTCGACTAATCTAGGGTTTCTACAGTTTGGGGTATATTTCTAAACTTGATCTTTGAATCTTTGGTTATTTATCTATCTAATCATGTCTAGATCTAAGAAAGCTAAGCAAACCCATACTTCTGTCAATGATGAAATCATCATCTATTTAAAAAGCCCTGATTTATTAGAAGAATTTAACAAAATATCAACTTTTGAAGTTCTTCCAGGACGATTTGTGAAATTTGATGATTTTATACCCTGGAACTTTGGTTCATATTTTGAAAATGTGGGATTGCTTGAATTATTCTCTGCTGAAAATAGAAAATCCACATATCCATTTCTTGTGCAATTGTTCTATACTAATAAGAACGTGTGGGAACTATTGGTGGTTCTGAAAAACTCAAAACTCTTGTTAAAGGAATAGAGATTGACTTAACTATAAAGTCAATTGGTAAAATCTTTAATATTCCTTATCAAGGAGTTTCTCTTAGGTCTGTTAGGATGAATGATTCAGATCTGCTATCTAATTATATATTTCTTCCTGAATATGGCAAACCTTTAAATAACTCAAACAAACTTCATCCAATTCCTAGGTTCATTGCACGAATCCTAGCCTATAACTTGTTTCCAAAAACTGGGAGTTTTTATTTTATTTCCCTAGATTTAGCAAAAACTCTATATGCTATAATGGGAAATATTCAAGTTAATTGGGCTAAAGTTTACTTTGACAATCTTCTGACTATTCCAAGAGGATTTCTTCCTTATGGTGCATTCCTAACAAAAATCTTTGATAAATTTCATGTGGATCTCCAATCTAAAAATTTTGTTGTCCGTTCCATTGAATTCTTTGATTCCAATGCCCTAACTAGGATGAAATTGACTAATTTTGAAATTCAAGAACAAAATCCTCAAAATGAACCTCATCAAGAAGAACTTCCATAAGAATTTCCACAATCTTCAACTCAAGCAGGAGCTTCTTCTAGTCAACCACCACCATTTCCTACAGAACCCTCATGTTTCTCAGACTTGCAATACAACACTTTAAGTGCACGTATTCTTGAACTTGAAACTGGTCAAAGAGCTCTTTATTCCCAGAACTCATATATCATTAGTAATCAAGAAGAGCTAATCAAGAAGTTTGAAGACTTGGACACAAGCTTAATGCATATTTTCAAGGACAACAACCTCCTCCAGCACCTTAAGATGTTTTTATGTTAAGTTTCAAAACAATTATGTTATTCTGTTTAAGTTTCAAAAACTATGTGGTTATGAGCTGTTAAGACTTATGTAATATGTTATTTATGTTGCTACTATGTCACTTATGTTGATTATGTGTTTTTATTATCTATGATAATGTTTGGTTAGATAATGCATGTGCTACATATTTTAAACAGATCATGGTGATGAACATTGTGAAACTTTTGGTCTTTATGGTAAGTCTTTGCCTACCTATTTGGATGGGTGAAGTTATGAACTATATTCATAATCTGGATGATTTGTTTGAAGTTTTAGCTCATGTTGAAGAAATAATGTCATGTTTAGCATAGATGTTTTTTCTCTTTTTGTTGATAACAAAGGGGGAGAAATAGTACTTTTATGTAAGTATTGTTATGTATTGTTATAGACTTATATTTGAGTCATATTTGCATATATGCAGGGGGAGTAAGTATGGTCATTTCATTATATTTTAATCTGATTATAAAATATATACTTAGGCATAAATTATTTGTTATCATCAAAAAGGGGGAGAATGTTGAATATCATATCTCCATGATAGTATTTTGATGATAACAATTTATACAGTGTGTGCACTAACTTTTATATGCAGATTTCAATATCAGAATATGAACAAGTGCAAGATGTTTTCAAGGCATTATGAAGTGAAGAAAATGAAGAACAGATGAGATAATGTATTTTACATTTTCTTTACTTAGAATTATTGTACAAGCCTTTATCACACACACGCACACACACACAATATTAGAATACACTAACACAGGCTTAGTGTGTTGGTTAACTATAGAAATCCCCTATGTTAACAATTAGAATTATAGTTAAAACTTGTTTATAAAATCAGTTTAGTTTATAATTTTTACTCTTAGTAGTCGACTAATAAGAATAGTAGTCGACTACTCATGTATAAAACTTAAATATATGTTTTTGTTATTTTACAGTATAGTCGACTAATGTAGATTGTAGTCGACTACTCAGGTGTTTTACAGAAACATAAGTTTTTGTCTCTTTACAGTATAGTCGACTAATCAACATTATAGTCGACTACTGAACGTAGATTTTATTTTATCAGTTTCTATCAAAATACAGTATAGTCGACTAATGAGCATTGTAGTCGACTACTAAAAAAATTTCTGAATACACAGAGTCTGTTTGAACTCAGTGTAGTCGACTAATGTCTATTGTAGTCGACTACAGATACAGTTTTTCCAGATTTTAAAGTTTGAATTTATGACTGTTTATAGTCATTTTTAAACATTTTTAAAGTTTAAAAATTTGTCTTTTCAATGGCTATAAATAGTTATTTGTTCAGAAAAATTACAGAGACATACATACCCATAAGCTTTGATCTTTGTGTAATTTTTCAAGTGAAAAATATTCAGATTTTGAGAAAAAGAGAAGTATCTGAAATTGCTCCTGAACATCATTCAAAAACCTATTGTTTAGGCAATTTACAGAGGTTAAAAGAATCCTAAGCTACTGCTGCACTTCACTACACATTCAAGGCTTATAGGATCAATTGTGTTCTTGCTTCAAAAAGGATTTCTCTCGGGTTTAAGATGGTTGATCTATTGGTTTAGAGATTGGTGTTCAAATTGGTAAGGTGTTTATCAATTGGTATTGTAATTTGTAGGGACTTGCAAATTGGTCAGGTTTGCGTTTGATTTTGTAAGTTTATTCAAAATCATAGTGGAAACTCTCAAGCGGGATTTGTTTAGGGACTGGATGTACACCAGTTTGGTGAAACCAGTATAAATCCTTGTGTTTTTGATTGTGAATTTCTGAGATTGCTATTTTTCTTTGCAATTTATAATATACTTTGCATAAATTTTAAAAGAACATTATTCACCCCCCCTCTAGTGTTCAAGTGTATCTATCTCAGATCCTACATATGTTGCATCTCCAAGAAGTCTTCCAAGTGCTAAAGGAGAATGGACTTTATATCAACCTTAAGAAGTGTGTGCTCTTGATGACTCAACTTGTGTTCTTGGGATTCATGGTAAGCTCGCGGGGGATCCAAGTCGATGAGGACAAAGTTAAGGCAATCAATGATTGGTCGACTCCAACAAGTGTTACGGAAGTAAGAAGCTTTCATGGGCTAGTATCTTTTTATCAGTGTTTCATTCGCAATTTCAATTTTATAGTTACTCCAATGACGGATTGCTTGAAGAAGAAGGGTGTTTTCAAGTGGACCAATGAAGCAAATGCAGCTTTTGCCTTTATCAAGGAGAATATTACCACTGCACTTATCTTAGCATTTTCGGATTCGACAAGATCTTTGAGCTTGAATGTGACACATGTGGAGTCGGTATTAGAGTAGTTCTCTCTGAAGAGAAGCGCCCCCATTGCATTCTTAAGTGAGAAGTTGGATGAAGCTCGGCAGAAGTGGAGTACCTACGAGCAAGAGTTGTATGTTGTTTTCGTTCTTTGAAGACTTGGGAGAGTTACCTCATTGCTAACGACTTCGTGATTTACTCTGATTATCAGTCTCTTAAACATTTTAAGAATCATAAGCATATTAACAAAATGCATGGACGTTGGGCTTCATACTTTGAACAGTACAATTTCACTTTGCGACATAAGTCAGGAGTCGACAATAAGGTGCCTGATGCTTTGGGTCGGCAGGTATCTTTATTAAACATATTGCGAGGTGAAGTTGTTACTTTTGACAGTTTGAAAGAGCTTTATATTGATGATGAAGACTTTCAGGAGGTTTGGGCGAAGTGTTTGACAAGACAACCCACAGGAGACTTTATTATTATGGACGAATTTCTGTTTAAAGGAAACTGGCTTTGTATTCCAAGGACGTCATTAAGGGAAAAGATAGTTCGAGACTTACATGGTGGCGGGCTTGGTGGACACTTTGGGCGAGACAAGACTGTTTTGAGTCTTGAGGAGAGATACTATTGACCGAGTTTGAGGAAGGATGTGGCGACACTTGTGAGGAGTTGTCAAGTGTGCTAAGTTTCAAAGGGGCTGTAGACGGTAAAAATTACCGCGGCGGATTAAGTGAACGAATTCGCCCACAGAACAGGACCACCCTCTCTTAGGTGGAAAGCCTACCGTAGCCACTAAGTGGATTCGCTGGCACACGAACCCCCACATTGGCCGCACCCGCCAAATCGCATGGATCCGCCAGCGAGGCGAATCCGCCTTCACTAACTAAATCCGCTCGCAAGGGAGGTACTCAAATCCGCCCTCATTTGCCGAAACCACTTGAGCCACGTCTGCCTACGTGAGCCGAAGGCCGGGTTTCCAGGGACAACCCTTCCCTGCTTCCCACGATGCGAGAGGAGGAGGGTACAGTGTCCCAGGTCCGTCAGACGGCCACCCGCGGTTTAAGCGAACGAGACAGGCACCGGACCGGCCTGCATACTCATAAATGCGGGTCACCTCACCCATCAAGAGGAAGAGCCGAAGCCGTCGGCGCGCCGCAAGCTATCTGGAACTAGCTCTGACGCAAGACGTCCATTCTCCCATCCCTATTCAGACATAGGGAGAGGGGAGGAGGCACCACACCCCAGGACCACCAGAGGGTCACTCGGTACCTCGCCGCACAAGTGAGCGGACAGTTACCAGAGACAACGGCGTCCACATAAATGCAGCTTACCTCACTCCAAGCAAAAGGTCAGAGCCACCGGCGCTCAAGGAACTGGCCAGACCCACTTGAGTGTCTGGTAGCCGCTGTCACGAGTACGAGGAGGGACCTTCCCACTCCTACACGACGTAACACAACACATCGTCCCACCAACAACCGCTTGTTGTACAAAGGGACAGTCGGATGTCTTGGAACAGTGTATGGTCACATCCCATAATTTAAGGAGCAGTCAAACTGCCTCCTTCCCATTAAAGGGCTTCTTTCAGCAACCTTGAGGGGGGATCGAGATCGAAAATCGGCCAATAGACCAAGATCTTGATCGATCAACCAAGAGAGGAAGAAGCTTTTTGCATATCCCTGCATTACAGCGCCATCTTCTAGCTCCGAGCTCCGATCACCGGCGAGCCAGAAGAGACGAACTCCTTCACCTCGAGCTTCTACTGAGTACTGAAGCTCTCCAGCAACCTCGGTCGAACCGTCCAAGGGAAGCAGACTCGGCACGAGCACCGAGCAAAGCATCCTGTAGCTACCTTAAAGTCCCCACGATTAAACAAGGAGGGCCTTCCCTCTGCTTCTGTTGTAATTCAGATTGATTTAGTTTGTAATAAGCTTTCTTATCAATACAAACAAAATCCCCCATTCTCGGGAAAATCAGGAATTTACACCTACAGAAGATGGCGACCACAGTGGGAGAAACTGTTTCTTCAAACGAAATGATGGTAGCTCAGTTCGACAAGGTTGCTGTTGGGACAACGGTGGAGTCCCTAGAGATCGAGTTCGACCAGGCCAAGTACGAAGAGTACTTGTCTTCCTCCTCTTCCGGTGGCAAAGCGTCCCGCAAACGCCACAGAGTCATGCGCAGGAGCCGACCTCCGACGGTCAAGGCTCCCGCTCCAGAAGACTCTATCCAAGTCTCGACAGGGAAGCCCACCCCAAACACTCTTGAGGCCAAGTCCCAGATCAAGAGTGTGAAGGGAGGGTCTACTAGATGGGTCACCAAACGACCCTCGGTAACACCCGTCACCGCGGAGACATCGGTTCGCTCCGGCACAAACCACGCTGTCATAGCCCGCGCGGATGCTCTCTCTACTGGGAAAGCTCACCAACAGCAACGACAGATACTGGTCGGGCAGAAAGCCCAGACCTCCGCTTCACACGACGGCCTAGATCACCACACAGGCCCGAGAAGCGAGAAGCAAATTGGCAACTCGTCCAATGTCGGGAGGCCCTCCAAATCAGGAGCGCTAACCGAGGAGGAGGAGGCTGCCCGCTCAGGTGGACTTCGCTTTTCAGGTCACATCCCTGACGCGAGTAAACCACCCCAAGCGAGGGGCCCCATCAGGACGGGCGAATCCTCGAAGGTTGGCGAGCCTCGCCATAATCTTTTGGCAGATAAACGCAAAGATAAGAAGGTAGGCGACACTTCGCGAGCCCACTCGCTCAAACGAAGGGCTAAAACTCGCCTGCGCGCTGGAGTTCGCCTAGACGCGAGGACTCGCCCATCAAAGGAGATCGCCTAACTCCAGCACCTCATCACTCTGCCTAGCGTGCACCGGGGAATACGTCCAAAGGCCCCTCGTGTACACACCCAAGCGATCCTTCTGATACTGGGGGTTGTCACCAACTACCCACAGGGGATCTCCGAGAATATCTGACTCGCAAGCGCACTATACATGAGGCGAACCCTCAGTGCCATTGCGAAAGGCTCATCCACACGGTGCTCGCCGACTGCCAATGCTTGGGAACGGCGAAACCTTCGGTGTTTGAAAGACTTTCTCAACAAGCTCCACGACGGAGGACCTCCCGTCGAACTCGTCGTCACCAAAAAAGGCGCGCTACTGATGATCTGGAGCTCCTGTCCGCCACAATCAACATGACGGACAAGGGTAAGGCGGTATTCTCCGATACCCCAGATTCAGATTCCATTCTGGGACCCAATCCTTGGTTCGCCCGACGTGGTCAAGGTGGCATATACCAGCGAACTCGTAGTCGCAAGGGAGCGAGCATCGGGTTTGATTACTCTATCCTGGTTCCTCCCTCCTACGGCGAGGATGAGGTTCATTCGGCGGCTGCCACGTCCCAAACCTCACATTCGGGACGAAGCACCCCGGCGGGAGTACACATGACCGAGCTCACCCACGAGCAGACGATGACTCAAAAGCTAGAGGAACAGCAGGCGACCATCAGCTCTCTGTGGAAAATGATGGAGCAACTTCTGAATAAGAAGAAGAAGAAAAAACGGCCCCAACGCCCCTTACCCCGACAAACTGGGGATAGAGAGTGGGTACCACCCCGCCGTCCTGCGACGGAAACGGAAGACAACAGTAATCCACAATCCGATTACTCTTCCAAGATGTCGTTAGGGACGTCACACACCGGGGACGGCACCCGTGACAAGAGGTTCGATGAATTCCAGGACCAGCTTAATGCGCTGAAGCTTCAGCAAAACATGAACAAGCTAGGGGTGGTTCGTCCCTACCCCATTGAGTGGGATACAGTCCCATACCCGGCGAAGTTCAAACCAATCAGCTTGGTGCAGTTCGACGGCAAGGGTTTGCCCTCTCAACACATCTACTACTTCATGGCCCAGACTGGGTTCCTTACAGGGAATGACGCCATTCTTACGCGACTATTCGTAGGCACCCTCAAAGGGGTGGCCTTTGAATGGTTCCGCAAGCTGGAGCCCGGCTCTATCAAATCATGGGCCGACGTCGAAAAGCTCTTTTTGGCCCGCTTCTTCGACGACGATATGGAAGTATCGATGGCCACCCTCCTGGCCGAAAAACAACGAAAGTCGGAATCAGTCAATGATTTCGTAAAGAGATTCCGGAATCGGTCCGTTCACTGTCGGGACCAAGTCTCCGAGTCGACGCTGATCGAGATGTGTCGTAACAACCTATCCATCCACATCCTGTCCAAAATAGGCGCGGTGGAAACCCGAACGTGGAAAGAACTTGTTCGTCAAGGCGAACAAATAGAAAACATGATCAAAAGGCTCGAGGCCGAAGAACCACAGCCTAAGAAGGGAACCGCAGAGCCAACTGCGCCAAAGAACCCCCCTCGAGCGAGAGGAAAGGAGATCATGGCGGTCGATTCCGCCCCAGTGCCAAAGACTGCCCAGAGGCCAAAGCCCAGACAGTTTGAACAGCGTCCCCCGTGGCACTATGACTTCAAAGAAGATCAGGTGGTGGCAACGTTCGATACTCTGCTCAAGAGTGGTCGAATCAAACTGCCAGAAGCCACGAAGCCGGAGGAGGCGGACAAAACCGGCGACCCAACCTACTGTGCTTATCACAGATTCCTGGGTCACCACACCACCAAATGCTACGTCCTCAAGGACAAACTCCAGGCCCTCTACGACGCGGGGGTCCTGAAGAAGGAGAAGGTCCAGAAACAGGTGACCACAAACATGATCACCTTGAGCTTTGGGACAAACCTTCCAGAGGTCCAAGCTCCGGCGGGGGTAGTTCCTATCCCCAAAGCGGTTTTGAAGATCACCAACGACGATCATCACAACCAGCGAGAGAAGGGCTTGGTCCCGCAGACCCTGCCATCGGGGCAGATAATGTGGGTTCATCCAGACCTCCTCGACGATGAACAGTGGACTGCAAGGCCCTCGAAAGAGGCCAAGAAGAAGCACTGCAACGTTATCTATGCCACCCCAGACAAACATGACATAGCGGTGGCCGCCTTAACCGATTCCGAGGAGGACACCAACGTCTTCGCCACAAGGGCGGGAACGGAGTTCGCGAAGGAATATCCCGCGAGGGCGGAGAACACGGCAAGACCTCCCACGAGGCCAGCCATAACAACCCCCCCAATCCAGATGCACCCAGCTCGAGTCGCCAACCTTTCCGGTTCAACGTGCTCGCACAGCTAAAAAGCATCCATGCGTGAATCACTATGTACGACCTCCTCCGGTTGTCCAGGTCTACTCGCGAGGCCTTGCAAGAGGCTTTGGCCGATTCAGAGGCATTCGCCACCCATTTCTCGAAGGAAGCAGAAGCGGAACGAGGATGCACAACCTGCTGTCAAGTCTCCGAAAGACGAGTTTCGTGCATCACTTTCACTCCTGAAGACATGCTCATCAAGAACACGTCTCACGATCGACCGCTGTACTTCACGGGATACGTCGGATCGGCGAGAGTGGATCGGATCCAAGTTGACCCGGGTTCCGCGTTGAGCATCGTGCCTATGAAATTGATCAAGCACTTGGGGATACCACCAAAGCGCTTGTCCTCAACCACCACGACTATTTTCGGCTTCAACGCCACGGGGACGCGACCGCTGGGCAAAATCCGCCTGAAGTGTCGTATAGGCGAAATGAAGACGGAGGTGACCTGCTATGTCATTGATGCCGAGCCCTCCTACAACGTGCTCTTAGGACGCCCGTGGATCCACGGCAACCGAATAGTCCCGTCCACCCTTCACCAATGCTTGAAGTATGTCGACGACTATGAACGTGTGAGGACTGTAGTGGCCGACAGACAACCCTTCAAAGGTGTCAAGAACTACTTCACAGACTCCCTACTATATCAGGACCCCATCGAACCGCCAGTCGAGGAGCCGAAAAGCGGCAACGAGGCGGATAGCGAGCCTGAGTACGGTGACAATCTAATCCTAAATGACTTCGAGTCAATTGTAATTGGTTATGAAAGTCATCATGTAACCAACGCCGTTCAGGCGGAGAAGATTGTCATCAATGAAAAGTCCAACTTTGCTTATGTGTCGTCTTGCTCTACGTCTGATGATGATGAGCCCAACGACCTATGGTCGGAACTCTACCGAGATCCTTCCCTGCATCTGCCGGTATGCTCGTCATGCGCCACCAAAACGCAGCCGATTGTAGGCGTATAAAATTGCCTATAGGTCCCTTATCACAGCTCGACGACGCCAATTCAACAAAAGGACCATCGAGCGACGTATCCAAGCACGACCGTTATCCCGCCAACGCCGAAGCCAAGCCATACGCAACGGAGCAGGTTAACGAGGCGACGAAGCCAACAAATCGCACCCAAGCATTAGAATGCATCCACTCGCACGCGGAATCAAACCAACGTTTCGGGGAATCACCGAGTCATCTAAACAAGAGCGAACTCGGTGATACAACGATCGAATCAAGATCAATTCCGGACTCGAACTCAGAAGCAGATTAACTGCCATATTTGGAATCAAGTCAACAAGTCGATTCCAGATCAAGTCAACCACAAACCGAATCAAATCCGAACAACGGAGAACCGGAAACACCGGAAAACCCGAACGACGGACGAAATGACGGAACACCCGGGGGCTCGGCACTGGGCCGAGCCACCTCAAGGTGGCTCGGCCCAAGCCGAGCCACCCTGAGGTGGCTCGGTGGCCGAGCCACCCAGGGGTGGCTAGGCCCTGTTCTGTGCACGGGGCACAGTAACGAGTGCCTATAAATAGGCCTTGTGCTCATTTGTTTCAAAGGTTAGAAATTTTGGAGAGAGGCGAAGCCCTGCTGGATTGAAGACTCAGATCTAAACAAGATTCAAACTTTGAAGGCTTTGGAGACTTGGACTTCCAGATCCGGTGCTCAGCGATCGTCAACGCCAAATAAGGCAGGTGTTCGAGAGGATCGGATCTTCAGATCTACACGATCACACTCCGGATCTAAGCTTGGTTCTTAGATCCCGAGCATCGAGCGGTTATTTCCTTGGTGAAACAATCCCTCCCGGCTATTATTCCCTTGGTGGCATAATACCCGTTATATCGTGTAGATCCGACCGGATCGAGATCACGCGGTGGTCCACGGCAAATAACCCCGGCGCAGGCAAAGAACCCACACAAAGCGAGTGACCGCAAAACAGGAGCTCGCGATTCGTTCGACAAACAAGGATAAAAGTTGTAATCTTTCTTTTACTTATTTTTTGATTTTCATTGTAACCGGATCTTATAAAAAGACCGGATGTTTTGTAACCGATAAACTGTTATCAAGAGTGCAATGACATCAATGAAGAAAGACACGATTTTTCCCGCGAACACCGATCAAGTCATCACAAGCTGTGTTCGTCGTGCCAGCCCGGAATAAATATCGAAAAGACATTATTTTCGGTCGAATCGATCGTCCCTTGCGTACGCTCTGGGATGAGTCTGAAGACGAGGATCCCGCGCCCTAGTTTTTGCAATACAGTCGAATTGCGAGACGCATGATGAGCGACATGGGGTATGATCTCACTCGTTTGGAGGGCCTCAATTATGGCCGGGGACGTAAGACGGTCATTCGACCTGCTTACGTACCTAAGGGGAAACCCCCAAATTACTTTAACAGGACTAGGAGAGGCCTAGGCTACTCCTCCTCCTCGTCGGATTTGTGTTTCCACGTCAACGAGGATTCCGACTATGCATGTTCAGGGGATCAATCGTTAGTGACCTCAGCATGGGACTCAGATGTCAGCGTGGGGGACCTGTTCGATAACCTCACGGTCAACTTGGCTACAGTGGATCCCGTCGAAATGGCGGCGGATGAACAACTTCCGCTCTATGACGAGACATGGGATCGCCATGTTAACGCCCAGTGGAGCAGCCGCTTCGAACAACGGGAGCCACCCACCGAAGACGAAGTCCTCCAGGTGAACATGGGCACTGACGAGAGTCCCAAACCCATATTCATCAGCGGTAGCTTGCCCCCTCAAGAAAAAGAGGATCTCATTGCCCTCATACGGGAATACATCGACGTCTTCGTATGGAATTACGAGGACATGCCTGGCTTGGATCCGCGGGTCGCCACGCATCGCCTCAACATCAGCCCAGACGCCAAGCCAGTCAAGCAGCAGCAAAGGTGGTTTCGTCCCCAGATCATGGAGGCGATCGAGGCTGAAGTAAAGAAACTCATCGAGTCCGGCTTCATCAGGGAGGAGCAACACCCCGACTGGGTGGCTAACATTGTTCTAGTACTGAAGAAAAACGGTAAGATCCGCATCTGCATCAACTTTAGGGACCTCAACACTACGTGCCCCAAAGACGAATTTCCCATGCCCATCACGGATGTCATCATTGGCAACACGTGCGGATTCGAGAGGATGTCCTTCATGGACGGTTTCTCAGGGTACAACCAAATCAAAATGCACCCCGAGGACGAAAAACATACCTCATTCAGAACTCCCATGGGGGTGTATTGCTACACGGTCATGCCCTTTGGACTCAAGAATGCCGGCGCAATATATCAACGCGCCATGAGCATGATCTTTCGAGAGCACCTGCGAAAGACAGTGGAATGCTATGTGGACGATCTGGTCGTGAAAAGTCGCCACAAAGGCGACCACCTTCAAGACTTGAGGACAATGTTCGAGCTCATGAGGACTCATCAACTCAAGATGAATCCCACTAAATCATTCCTAGGGATGTCTAGTGGTAAGTTCCTCGGCTTCGTCGTCACCACGAAGGGGATCCAAATTGACCCTGATAAGGTACGAGCCATTCAGGAACTTCGACCGCCCCGGAACCTCAAAGAATTAAGAGGTCTCCAGGGATGATTGGCCTATGTCCGGAGATTCATCTCGAATCTTTCAGGCAAATGTCAGCCGTTCTCCAAACTTATGAAGAAAGGCACCTCCTTCGTATGGGACGAGCCTTGCCAGAAGGCCTTCGAGGATATCAAGGTGTACCCGTCGAATCCGCCTGTCCTCGCCGCGCCAATCTCAGGAAGGCCATTCCTCATCTATATACGCGCTATGGAACACTCCTTGGGTGCCCTCCTGGCACAAAATGATGACTCCGGCCACGAGCAAGGCATCTACTATCTGAGTAGAACCTTGCAAGGCGCCGAACAACGGTACCCGATGGTCGAGAAAGAATATTTGGCCTTGGTGTTCGCTATCCAAAAGATGCGACACTACCTGGTAGGCCAGACGATCCATGTCATCTCCCGGATAAACCCTATTCGGGTCTTCATGACACAACCTGCGGCGTTAAATTGGCGCCTAGCTAGGTGGGCGCTTCTGCTCTCCCAGTACGACATCCACTTCATGCCACAGAAATCTGTCAAGGGGCAGGCCATATGCGATCTCATGGCCAGTCACCCACTGAGGGCAGAGACCGACCTGTTTGAAGATCTACCAGACAAACCTCCCGAAGCCAACATAACTTCGTTACCGGAGGTTTGGCAGATGTTCTTTGATGGCGCATCTCGCACAGGCACGAGCGACTCTATTGTTACAGGAGTGGGGGTAGTATTCACTTCCCCACATAACTATGTGCTGCCCCGAGCCTTCTCTTTAACAGAGCCGTGCACCAACAACGTGGCTGAGTACAATGCGTTACTCATCGGGCTTGAATTGGCGAAAGAATTAGGAGTAAAATGCCTCGAGGTGTATGGCGACTCTCAGCTCATCATCAAGCAGGTGACTGGCGAATATGAAGTTAAGAATGATGATCTGATCCCGCTTCACAGAGCGGCGATCAATCTGATAGAATCGTTCGAAAGCTTCCACATCGAACACGTGCTACGTTCCAAGAACACGCACGCAGACGCCCTTGCTTCCTTGGCGGCCAACCTGGCCCAACCGCTGGGGACATCCCAATGGATCACGGTGGCAAGCAGAAAGCTCTTTCGACTAAAAGACACTCCAGAAGCGAATGCCGCCCATCAAGTCTCAGATCAGCCCAGTGCTGAGGATTGGCGTCTCCCGATCATCGATTACGTCCTATACGGCATATTGCCTGAAGATGCGAAGGAGCGAGAGTCCGTCCGAAGACGTGCTACGAGGTTCTATTACGATTCGACCACCAAGACGTTGTATCGAAGGTCATACGACGGCTTGTTGCTTCGATGTCTCTCAAAAGCAGAAGCGCAAGAGGCTCTACACGAGGCCCACAACGGCATTGGCGGAGCTCACCAGCCCAGACCCAAACTTTGGGATCGCCTGCGAAGAACAGGCTACTTCTGGCCTGGGATGGTTCAAGACGCAGTTGCCTACGCGAAGCGCTGCCATGAGTGCCAAATCCACGCCAACTACATGCATCAGCCACCTGAAGACCTACACCCGACAAAGGCTTCGTGGCCTTTCGAGGCATGGAGGATGGACATAGTCGGACCAATATCCCCGCCATCGGCGAGAGGTCATCGCTTCATTCTCGCGATCACCGACTACTTCTCTAAATGGGCCGAAGCCGTCCCCTTAAGAGAAGTCAAGACTAATGACGTGATCAAGTTCATCAAACACTATGTCATTTACCGATACGGCGTATCACGACGTATCATCCATGACAATGGCACGCAATTTGTCAGTCATGCATTCACCAGGTTCTGCGACAAGTTTCGAATACAGAACCTCTCTTCCACGGCCTATAACCCATCAGCAAATGGCTTGGCCGAGGCCTTCAACAAAACAATCATCAAGATTTTGACCAAGTTGACCTCAACTAGCAAACGTGACTGAAACGAGAAACTTGGCGAAAGCTTGTGGGCGTATCGCACGACGGTACACACACCGACTGGCCACACGCCCTATTCATTGGTATACGGCTGTGAGGCCGTATTATCATTAGAAATTCAGATCCCGTCCCTCCGCGTCGCCTTGGCAACGAGAATGACGGTGGAAGACAACCACCGACAACGACTCGCCGAGCTCGAAGCGTTGGACGACAAGCGACTGGAAGCTCAACAACACATTGAGTTTTATCAAGCTCGAATGGCCAAGAATTTCGACAAGAAATTCAAACGCCGAGCCTTCAAGGAGGGGGAGCTCGTGCACTCCGTTCACCGACCGATGATCCTCACTTCCAAGAAGAAGGGGAAATTCCAGTCCAAATGGAAAGGACCATTCGTAGTAGAGACAGTCTACTCGAACGGCGCTTATCGCCTCGTCAAACTGAATGGCGATAAAATCATGATGCCTATCAACGGTAAATATTTGAAGAAGTACTATCCTTAGTTCTTTTTCGTCAACTCCCACGAGTGCAAGAGTTTAAACTGGCCCTCACACCCCCTCCAATTGGTACACGAGGCTAAACTGTTCCTATTCTACCCGCTCTGGCGAAAGCCCCTGGCGGAACTCAATTCGCCTATCTTCTCCAATAGGACGGCAAATCCACTAAGTCGTTCATATCACGACAAAGGCAATCTCAATTCGCCGAACCTCCTCAATAGGATGGCGAATCCACCGAAGTCGCTCACATCGCGGTAGGCAAAACCAACTCGCCGATCCTCTTCCAAAGGATGGTGGGTCCTCAAAGTCGTTCCAATCACGACATCCCCTGTCACGTTAACACTAAACCTCTGACAAAACCAACTCGCCAATCCTCTTCCAAAGGATGGTGGGTCCTCAAAGTCGTTCCAATCACGACATTCCCTGTCACATTAACACTAAACCTTTGACACAATCCACTTATCAGTCCTCTCCAGAAGGATGGTAGGTCCCTACGGTCACTCCCATCGTGACAAGACCCCATCAAGTTAATGATCACCTCTGATGATTGGCGCCGTTATTCCTATGAATGACGCAACCTAAGTAATAGCCTACCATGCGACGTGTTATTACTTCTGACAATAGCCACACCCCTACGTCCCTGAGCTATTTAACCTATGCCAGATATCCTAACATTTTCTTAGGATAACTGATGGATAGAGTCTACCCTGTGAGGACTCCTACCATAATTAATTGCCACATTCACAAATGACGATAATTATCGAAGGGGTTCGGCAGACAACTTGTCTGGACTACTCGCCGAGGGGCGAGTAGAAGTTGAGCTCTTTAGTTGGCCGCAGGAGCGAACGATTGTTCTCTGCTGCAAGCCAAGTGTTACTCTCTTGAGCCCACCGGAGCTACAACGTAAAAATCGGAATCAACCCGATCCCACACTGTTAGCAACCGAGAGCATAACATGGGCCTAAGGTGACTAAGATCAAAACAGAATTGTCAGAGGCTCACCGAGTTTAACTCAAGTTTCCAGCAGCACAAACAAAAAGAAAAGAAGGAAGACCGTGCATGAAAAGCAGGGATAAGCGAAACAAGCAAAAGGGCCACGACGGGCTGAAATTTACATAAGTTTTCAGTTTAACTATAGTGCCCGGGGCACCAACCAAGTAGAAAAAAAAGAGGGGGGCAGGCGCTAGAGGAAGGGCAAGCATTACAAGAATTTGAGCAAGCTGAAGGAACCGATCTTAGCTTTGATCGCAGCCCACTATGCCGCACGACGGATCCTCGCCTTCTCCTTTCGTTCCTGCTGCCGCTTGGCTAAGTCCACCTGGCGGTCCGCTTCTTCCTGGCGAAGGAGTTGGAGCTCTTGGTCCACCGTCGCGGCGGCCTCGCTGAGCCTCCTCGCCTCGTGCTCACGCTCCCACAGCTTTGCCTCGCCACGCAAAGAGCCGGCATCCTCGAAGAAGGCTCGGTCTAAGTAGGCGTCCATCCGGTCCAGCACCGTTTGGCGCCGCTCTCGCAGGCGTCTGAGCTCGGCCTCCTTCGCCAGAATCCGCTTCGCCCTCTCTTCACGCTCGAGCAGGAGGTGCAGCGGGAGGGGCGGTGGCACGTCGGAGAGGTCCTCATAAGCCAGTTCCTCAAGGCGATACATCCACCCCTCCACACGTTCAAGCTCCCGCTCACATCGCTGAGTGAGCGAGGCATCACCCGCACGGCGGACCGCCTCCAGACCAGCTTCCACAAGAGAGAGAGCGTCGTAATATCTCTCGCCACCCACGCTGACCTCTAGGGCGATCCCGTGCACCAAGTCCACCAACCGCTTGAGCGGTACGAAAGCGGGGTGAGCCACGGGGTCCGGAATAGGATAAGCCCGAACCGGGTTCACGGGGGCAGCAGCCGGAACGCCGGCGTCGACGACGGTGGCGGAAGAGCCGACACCCTCGGAACTGCTGTGATCGGAGGAGGAAGCCATGAGGAAAGGAAGTTTCTTCTTTTTCTTTCGCTGAGACCTTTTTGCTGGCAGATTGCTCTCGAAACAGCCAAGACTATGCTAAAAAAGGGGGGGAAGGCAAATACTGAAATATATTCAAGAAATCCGACGGCTAAGGTTCGTTACCCCAGGCCATCAAGCGGTCCGAACGCCTTGCGACGCTTCGAACTCAACGCCATTAAAGGCTACTCTCGAAACACCAAATCGACCGATCGGATTGAGCGAGAGGCAAAGCGTTCGGTCACTTCACCAATAAATGAGCGTTAATACGCCTGCAAAGTCTTGGTTGGCAAGCACTTGGGCCCGCCGACCAACACGTGGCGTGAATTTCGCCCGCAGTTGGATCTCCGACTGTTGGACGAACTCGCCACCATCCAAGTTCCGTCTGTAGTATGAACTCGCCATCATACGAGTTTCGCCTACAGTTCAAATTCGCCATCAATTGAATTTGGTTTTTAACTCAACCCAAATCATACGGGTTTCGCCTGCAGCGTGAACTCGCCAGCAGTCGAGTTTAGCCATTTACTCGAACTCGCCAGCAGTTGAGCAAAATTCACCGCAATCGAGTCTTATTTGCTAATAAACTCATCAATCAATCGAGTTTTACCAGCAATAGGATCTCACCTGGAGTCGGGTCTCAACATCCTAACGAACTCGTCGTCACGCAAGAGACTTCGCCTGCGGTACAAGACTGTCGGCAATTACAGAGCAAAACACTGGAAAGCAACGTATCCAAAGAGTATACGCACAAGGAGAGGACACAAACCTCATTGATGCTTTAAGACAGTACATTTGAACAAAGTTATGTCTTCTGTAAATTGCAAAAGTCGTAATGTTACGTTCAAAGAAGCAAAACATGCACCCAGTGTTTAAGACAATACATTTGAACAAAGTTATAGCTACATAAGTAAGCAAGTCATAAACAAAATGTATTGATTCAGTTACAAATCCAAGATTCTAGTCAAACACGCTAAAAGTGGAAATTTCTTCTTTGGCTAATGCTACCCGTCTTACGTGGTCCTCTCGAGCCTTGTCCTCAGCCGCTCACCTGATCCGTTCCTCTGAGTTTGACCTGGCGGCAGCGTCTTTTTCCCGCAAAACCAAGAGGCGCTGAGTTGCTGCCTCGGTTTTCTCACGGGCAATGACGACGTCAGTCTGAAGCTTTTCCAACCTCGCCTCCGCATGTCCCAGTTCGGTTCGCAGGCGAGCTATCATGCGATTAAGGTCGATGATTTCCTCCTTCAACGAGCGATGGTGATCCGCCCAGGAATTGGCAATGTACTCCGTATCAGCAATTTCCTTGGAACGGAGCTCCTGCTCTTGAGCCTCCCTGCGCCTGATAAAAGCCAGGCAGGACTCCATATAGACCTTCGGACCTTCCCGCAGCAATGCCTCTAGCCTTATCATGCGCGACTCCAGAAGACGGAACTCCTGCATACAACGAGAGGAAAGCCGATTTTTGCCCACTCGTCGAAAATCGATTATGCGATCCAAGAGAGATTGCCTAAAGCTACCGAAGCTGCCATCCCAAGATCGACGAGAGAAATCACCTACCGTACGACGTTCTCGAACTCCTCGACGCGAGCCTGCCAAGACAGGGAACCGGGGGAAACGGGCTCCTGACCTGGGGCCAGCATCGCAATGGGCGGGATCTCGAGACTAGGTTCCGCCTCCTGCTGCGGAGCAGGGCCATGAACAGGAGGAGCCTCCGAACTCTCAGATTCGTCATCGGATATCAAGATGGGCTCAGCCTCGTGCTCCACAGGAGGCGACGCGTTGCCAGGGGTTGCGAAGCACAACGAGGACATAAAAAAAAGGGATTTAGGCGATAGATACCTATCCAAGGTCATGTGGGATTTGGGTTGAAGACATACCTTCGACAGCGGCAGCTTCTGCGGCGCCTGAAGACGAAACCTCCTTCCTTTTCTTCGAAGTCGTGCTCCTCGTCCTCGGTGCCATTTGGAGAATGCTAGGGGAATTTGGATATTCTCTGCGGAAGAGCAACAGGAAGACCTTGATCTTTCTTGACGGAGATAAGGGTACTAAAATACCCCAACCCTAGGCAGCTATATACGGCTCGATAGGACCGTTCGGGTCCTAACAGTTGAGGAGAAGGCCGAATATCTCGTATCCCACATGAGCAGTCGAGATTCGGCGGACCCTGGATACGATCTCTAACCAACGGCCTGGATTGGGCACGAAGGACAAGGAGACCCGTCGCACCACAATTAATGCAAGACGGTTCACCCACGCCTCCGTAACCAACGCACGTGGGTGAACACACGACCCGCTAAAAGCGGAGCCCACCTGTAACTGAAATCGCCGTTGGCATGGCAGCTACGAATTCGCCCCCAATTGAAATTCGCCTGCAGGCGAAACGGGTCTGTGACTGAAATCTGCCGAGGAGAATTTCCCACGGCTAAACGCCAACTAGTGCACGAAAATATATATATAATATACACACAAGTCGTAGTCGCCAGAAACAAAAGGATAATTTCATTCATAGAAAAGAAGTCCTATTACAAGCAAGAAATAAAAGGCGAATTACAAAGATTTCAATCGCAGTTCCGCCTCATGAATTTCTTCAGCATGGCGGAGCTCGAGCCTCCTTAGGACCTCTCGACGAACATCCTCCTCCGTGCGTGAGAACAAATCTTGAATGGTCTCTTTGATGTCTTTGAGGGCTCGATCCTTCTCCCCAACAGAGTCAGTGGTCAGTTGCCGACGAGACTCAACACCCTCCAACTCCTTTGCCGCCTGATCAAGGGCCCTCCCTTGAACGGCCAGGGAAGCCTGTGCGTCAGCTATGACCTGTTTCAGCCTCTCCACTTTAAAGGAGAGTCGGGAGACCCGGCTATCAACCGTCTCTTGCTCGCGAGCCACCCGTGCGTCCTCGGCTTTGGCCTGCTCCAGCTCTGCTGACAACTTCAACTCCAGCATCATATTCTCATCCAGGCGGCGGTCACGCTCTGCCATAGCTACTCGAACTTTGCGAGTAGCGAGATCAAAAAGATTAGAACTCCCCGCGTAAAGGGTGAGCAGCTGCCGAACAGCCCCCTCCACTTCGTACAGACGCTGAAAGTAGGGCCTCGCCGCGGTAACACCGAGCCTCTTGCGCAAAAAGGACGCATCGTCCTCAAGAACCTCCTTGAATTCCTCGAAGGGGCAATTCTCCTCCAAGACCAGCCGGGTGCAGTGAGCCAACGTGTCTTCGAAGTTGGTCACAGCTCGCGCCACCTGCGTCTTTCGCCAGCGTTCCAAGGAGGAGAGAGTGGCGTCTTCGATAGAGGACGAAGCCACGATCGGGGTGCTGGTAGTCATGATCACGGAAGCAGCAATCGGCGCCGCCAGAGCCGGAATAATCGCTGATGCCGCTAGAGTAGCAGTGGCAGAGTCACAGGTCACCACCGGCAAGGAAGTGGCCATTAACCCAATGGGGGTTCCCCCTTGAGTTAGAGACTCTCGCACCGAACGCTCACCCGCGACCGATGCTCCCTCGAAGGTGGAGGTCCCCCCTTGCTGATCCGCAAAGACCAATACTTCCTCTTCACTTGATAGCGTCTCGTGAATTAAGGCATCGTCATCCGTCTCGGATTCGCCTGAATGACCCTCCCAAGAGGGAGGATCCTCCTTGCCAGTGACTTCATGAGAGGGGCCGACTGCGGATACAAAAAAGAAAGGGTGATAATGAATGCCCCCTTGGTTTAGAAAGCACAACAGCCCTGAAATTCACGCTTACCTGAGCTCCCTTGTTCTCCTTCGTCTCCACTCCCCTCTTCTTCGTCAGAAGGGATGGGGATCACTTTCTCGACTGCACCTGCACGGATCCAACGTGAATAGTCAGAAAATGCGAACCCGACTTCGTACACGAGAGTACCGCATCGAAAAATTACCTTTGGGCGCAGGTGTAGGAGTCGTTGAGATCCCCGCCTGCGATCCCGCATCAGACGGAGGGAGCGTGTCCTTCGAAGTCGCCGGAGCCGCCTCCAGCGCAGCAGAAGGGGTAGGTTGAGCAGCTCCCACCCCAGAGGCGGTGTCGTCCCGACCAACCGCTGCTCTAGTGGTCAACACAGTCTCCTCACTGCGGGCCTTCTTGGCCACTTCCGTCCTGGAGCTCTCCGCCGCTTAGCGCTGCCGCTTCGAAAGCAGCGAACTACTTGGAGATAACAGGGGCGTCCCCATACGCCCAGCAATCACGCTTCAGGCTTGTTCCAGACGTTTACTCGCCCGGGTTAGCTCAACAGGCTCCCTCTGCTCGCCTTGCGAATCTAGGGGAAGACTGGCAGGAGGAGCTCGCGTTTCGGGTGCCTCGGATTCGTCTGTGCCCGCGCCCTCACCCTCAGAATCTCCTGCAAGACCCTCCATGAGTAGCTCCCTAGCCGTTGCACGGCCCCTCCGCCTCGAGGGTCGAGGAGCTCCTCTCGGACGACGCCCGTGCTCTGCCAGACACGAGCCCTGAAACCAGAAGTCGACAGGATTGGCGCTGGCGCCCTGATACTACCGACAATATGAGAGCGTGTGGTGCAAGTCACGATCCTTCGAGGGTAACTCAAAGCGAGCATTGGTGCCGCCAGCGTGGGTCCAGAACCATCCCCGAGCTCCGTCCACCAGCCCTCCTTCGAAGCACAGATGGGGATTGACGTTGCCCACATACAACTGATCATACCCAAACTGGCGGGCGAATCTGCAGGGGATGTATGGCTCGAGATAGCATGTAGAGCCCGTTCTCAGAACGTGATACTCTGGCCGGATGTTTACCAACCAGCGAAAGGCGTCGCGAGAGAGAGATGTGTAGTGATCCGCCGTCGGCGCATCCCTCAGAGATTCCTCATATCCGCCCCCGCTGAAATAGGGGAAGGAGCGGCAAAAATTATAATACCCAAAGTGGGAAAGCGTCTTTCGTGCATCGGGGATGTCCTTGCATTTCCAGGAACACCTCTCCAAATGCTGGACGAAGGGGACAAACTTGTCGCCTTGGAGCGCCGCTGGGGCGCTCATCAAACATTCACAGTGGTATACGAACCACGCCATCAGATAAGTGTATGGCAGCCCCACCCGAGGATTGGGGGTCCTGATAACTGTTCCTTCCCCCTCATCGACGGTCGATACACGACAGAATTGAGCTGTCAGAGTGCGGAGCCCCCGATGGATGCACGCTATCGTCGCCGATACCAGGGAGTAAGACTTCCCGTGAGCTAAACAGACCACCAGATACACGACCTCCACGGGAAGGGCCTCGAAGGAGTGAGTGGGGATTACACACCTCTTTAGCCACAGCATGAGATACCCCACGAACAGAGCCTTCCCGGAGATGGGAGACTTGGCCTGATGATGGAAGGAGTGAAGAATTATACCAGACTTGAGTCCACCCTCGTCACGGTCGAGAGTTATGGTGCTCCCCTCTTCGGCTGTTCTCACCTCCACTTCGGATTGGTCGTATTCGCCTAGCGGGAGAGCAGGTTGCCCCTTGACATCGTTCCCTGGGAACAGATAATCAGCCTAATTCTTATGGCTGATCCCCTTTTTCTTCCCTTTATGATCTGCGGCCCCCAAGGTGCTGAGGCAGATGTGATAGTGGCAGAGCAATTCCCACAGAGTCTCAACCGTCAAAGGCGAGTGGCTTGACAGCTGATCGATCTCAGCTTGATCGGGGACGTACTCCTCGTAAGGAAAATCTCCCAGAGGCAGCCCCGACACGTCATACATCTCATGAGGAGTAATGCCAAGCTCACCGTTCAGGGTGAAAAATATGCCGCTCTCCGCACAATACAGCTCCAGAATACCGTAGAACTGAGAAGCGTTGATTCGTAAGCCATGTCGAGTGGCTTCGATGGCCACATACAGCTCTGTGTTCTTGAGGTCGGCATTTTTGGCCAGAACACGGTCGGTGATCTTGGACCACCAAGTGTCGCTGCCAGGTGCAGAATAGACCCACCCCGGGGCTCTAAAATCCTTCAGGGGAAAGCTCCCTCCGACTCGAAAGAAGCGGTGACGAAAGGTCTCCGCCACCGCTGTCGACTCCCCCACGGGCGGTTCGGCGGACAGTAAGCCAGGGCGCAAACCCGTCACACGCTTGCATGAGCCATCCACTCCATATCCAGCCGTGGAGCCCGTGAAGACGCCGCAGGTGACCCCATCTTGAGTTGGAGTCAACTCCTAGGCCATCGCCCGAGGAACCGTAGGGGACCGTAGCTCGACGATTAAGAACCCCCTCGACATGCTGGGGAGGTAGTAATGGGTCCCTTCTACCGTGTGGAACCACATACTCTCCTTGAGTAACAGGACAGAGGGGTCGGATACCGCATCGCCGAACAAAAACTGAGGTTTCGGCAGCTCCACCCTGGCATCATCTGTCAGTGCCGCATCGGTTTTCAACTCGCGCAGTGTCAAGTGGTGGCCATCCGTGACCCTCTTTATCAAGCCATTTGGCTTGTCGGCGGCGAACACAGGCAATGGAGCCAAGGAGGGAAATTGAGAAGGTGCTGTGCAGCTCGTACCACCGGCGTGGCCAATGGCCACACCCTTCGGAAAAGCCTCATCGGAAAAAGTCACTGCAAGAAAGAAAAAGTCAATCAAGACAAAATCCGCCATAGGAGCAAGGAAAACCATCAAGCAGAGGCGGGCGAAATCGCCAGACGAAAGGGGGAACCCACTTCGAACATGGTCTATTTGTACAAGACAATACTCCCCTCTTACAGGAAAGGGCCGAACTCGCCTATCGAAAAGGGAGTTCGCCTCCCTCCCGCTAGGGGTTGAGTTCGCCCGCAGAGACATAAATCGCCCTCTAAAGGCAAATAGGGCTAATTTTGCCCTAAATCAGGGAAGCTACCAAAGGGCGGCAGCGTTCCAAGAGAATGAGAGACACTCATTCCCCCCCCCCAAACCTGATGCCTAAGACCTACACGAGGTCATCCAACGAACCCATTGACGTACCTGGGTGTGGCTCCGGAGCACTGGCGGGCATGCCGGCGGAGAGACGGTCGGAGTAACTTCCCGGGCCTGCGCCTCTCACTTTGCACCTCTTAGATCTTGGAGCCATGGAAAGATGGAGCGGGAATTCTTGTCTTGGAAGTTCTTTTCAAGATTCAAGAGCACGATGAATCCTAGAGGAGGAAAACAGCGGGTTTTAAAAGGGTGGAGTTGTCCACGTGGCCACGATCGCCCTCGGGAGGCGAAAACCCTAACGGGCGAGAAACATGGCCACGATCAAATTCGACAGCCCAGATCACCCTCGGCACATCAAGAACCGAAATCAGCGGTTGCATCCGACGGTTGGATTCGAAAACCACGGCCATGATCAGAACGAGGCGCACTGAGTGGACGTCAAACTGTCAAGTCATGATAATGCCACGCCGCATTAGCCGGAAAGGCACGAAGCCCCGCAGAGGGACATATGGTCCGCGCGTATTAGGCCTACTTTCGCCCGAGAGAAAGGTCTCAACGGCAAAAACTGGAATGAAATCCGCAAGTCAGTCAAAACTTCGCCATTTAAGCCCAACTTCGCCTGCACGACTCACCCACCTTTGGGAAGCAGGCAATTCGCCCAAAATCTAGAAACCAGCAAAGTAGTTTTACTTAGACCCGCGTCCCAGACGGTTAGGGGACAGAGTGGAAATCTTAGCACTAAGCCTAAGAGAAACTACTCGATAACTCATCATACTGAGGGGAATAGTATGGCTAGCCCGATTCAAACGGTAATCGGTAAAGGCAAATCAAACCAGTTGATAGCTGAGGGTTTGCTAAAAATCCTAATACACCTGGTCCAAAACTTCTTTATTCAAAGTATTCCAGACCACACGTAAGCCGGTTTTGGTCTAAAAACTTTGAAGGGGGTCTTGTAGACGGTAAAAATTACCACAGCGGATTAAGCGAACGAATTCGCCCACAGAACAGGACCACCCTCTCTTAGGTGGAAAGCCTACCGTAGCCACTAAGTGGATTCGCTGGCACACGAACCCCCACATTAGCCGCACCCGCCAAATCGCATGGATCCGCCAGCGAGGCGAATCCGCCTTCACTAACTAAATCCGCTCGCAAGGGAGGTACTCAAATCCGCCCTCATTTGCCGAAACCACTTGAGCCACGTCTGCCTACGTGAGCCAAAGGCCGGGTTTCCAGGGACAACCCTTCCCTGCTTCCCACGATGCGAGAGGAGGAGGGTACAGTATCCCAGGTCCGTCAGACGGCCATCCGCGGTTTAAGCGAACGAGACAGGCGTCGGACTGGCCTGCATACTCATAAATGCGGGTCACCTCACCCATCAAGAGGAAGAGCCGAAGCCGTCGGCGCGCCGCAAGCTATCTGGAACTAGCTCTGACGCAAGACGTCCATTCTCCCATCCCTATTCAGACATAGGGAGAGGGGAGGAGGCTCCACACCCCAGGACCGCCAGAGGGTCACTCGGTACCTCGCCGCACAAGTGAGCGGACAGTTACCAGAGACAACGGCGTCCACATAAATGCAGCTTACCTCACTCCAAGCAAAAGGTCAGAGCCACCGGCGCTCAAGGAACTGGCCAGACCCACTTGAGTGTCTGGCAGCCGCTGTCACGAGTACGAGGAGGGACCTTCCCACTCCTACACGACGTAACACAACACGTCGTCCCACCAACAACCGATTGTTGTACAAAGGGACAGTCGGATGTCTTGGAACAGTGTATGGTCATATCCCATAATTCAAGGAGCAGTCAAACTGCCTCCTTCCCATTAAAGGGCTTCTTTCAGCAACCTTGAGGGGGGATCGAGATCGAAAATCGGCCAATAGACCAAGAGCTTGATCGATCAACCAAGAGAGGAAGAAGCTTTTTGCATACCCCTACATTACAGCGCCATCTTCTAGCTCCGAGCTCCGATCGCCGGCGAGCCAGAAGAGACGAACTCCTTCACCTCGAGCTTCTACTGAGTACTGAAGCTCTCCAGCAACCTCGGTCGAACCGTCCAAGGGAAGCAGACTCGGCACGAGCACCGAGCGAAGCATCCTGTAGCTACCTTAAAGTCCCCACGATTAAACAAGGAGGGCCTTCCCTCTGCTTCTGTTATAATTCAGACTGATTTAGTTTGTAATAAGCTTTCTTATCAATACAAACAAAATCCCCCATTCTCGGGAAAATCAGGAATTTACACCTACAGGGGCAAGTGCAGAATACTGGTTTGTATACTCCTTGTAGGCTGTCTAAAAATCACAATAGATAGCTGATTCCCCATCAAA
>BQKN01000768.1:169444-190277 GCA_022839385.1 Asparagus kiusianus | reverse complement strand
ACACTAAGAAGAGCTAGTGTCTCGTTTTAGCCGAGATATAAGCTTTACCCTTCGCGGATAGACGAAACTCTGCCGGATTTTACCGAAACGGATCTGAAGAGTCGGCGGTCCACGGATATCAACATCCCCGTCACAGGCCAACAACCCACGCAAGCGAGACCGCACCAAATCGGGATCTCGTGTTTATTTTCGATAAAGTTGTAATCATTTGTTTTCATTTTATTCTGTTGTAACGATTGAAGTTGTAACAGATCTCAAAGCAATGAAAACAGCAACTTTTCCCGAAAACAATTATGTCCAAAAAAAACTTGTATTTGTTCAAAATGAGACAACATAGAGTAACTATCTTTGCATTGTAGAGCAACGCGTTGCAGAAAATATGACTCATGTGCACCAGAACACTCAGTGAAATGCTCAGTGAGACGAGTCCACATGGCCCGAGCAAAGGGAAGCGAACTAATTTCGACAGTGAGACCAAAGCTAACACAGCGAGTTAGATAATGTATGACATGAAATTCCTACAACTGCCAGTACGAACTCTCCTTGACATAGAAAGCACAAGCAATCTGAAGATCGACATCACCTTTGCCATATGTAACAGTACTGAATGAAGCAAGACTGCAGATGGATGGTGAAACTGGTTCCGTACTGGTGAGATGATCAAGCAGACCAGCGCTACGCAAAACATTGGTGACAATGGTGGACCACCCTGCCCAGACACTTTGATCATTGAGGAGCAGGGTGATTTAGAAATCTTCTATGAAGGAGCCATAATAGCAAACCGAAGTTCAAGATAATAACCTTTGAACGAAAAAACCCGAAGGCTAGAATGGAACCCGCAGGTTTAAAATAGAACCCGAATGTTAGAATGAAACCCGAACGTTTAAAATAGAACCTAAATATTTGAATGGAACCTGAAGGTTTAAAATAGCACCCAGAGGTTATATATATATAAGGTTATATAAATCTTAACAAAATCTCCAATTAAATCGCTCTCAATTAACGGAGATCGTGTCGAAAAATCGTGGCGACAATTTGGGGGACAGAGATCGCGGCGACCAATCAGATCTCCGGCGACGGAGATTGCAGGATTGAGCAGATCTCGACCGAGATCTACAACAGTGGTAGCGGCAGACTCGTCGACAGTGGCAGCGGCTGAGATTTCCTGCGGCGACTGAGATCGACGACTTAGAAGGGGAAAGTTTATTTATTTGAAAAAAAAATTATTATTTAGGGAACCCTAAACCAAGCTTTGATACTATGTTAAAGTAAGAGAGAGAGAGAGAAAAAAAAGTATTGGGTAAATTTTCCTTGAATTGAAGCGTGTGTACATATATATATACACAAGTAGAAATGGGTGAAGTTTGTCCTCATAACCAATAAGGGACTAAACCCACTACTAACAGAATATTATTATGCATAAAAATATTGATATGTAAGAGAAGTTCCGAAGAGATATATTCTAAAAGGTTTCAATATTACGAGAAAGTTATTCCTATTTTCATGCTCCAGGGATACCTGCCCTTCTCTATATTTTGAGATAAGTTTGGAGGTAAGTTTGGATCTTTTATTCCGCCTGTTTCCGGCTCAGATTGCTCGCAATGTGCTGCGCGTTCCGAGTGGAAAATTAAATTTGACATTTTTTAAATGGAACATCCGGTTTATCTTGAATTACCCTATTAAGAGGTCGATCCCTCACAAAAACATCATATGAAATTAGTAAGCTACTTAATTTCAAGAGAGCTCTCCTTATAATTAGCCTAATTCTTGTCAGAATAAATAAGATCTAAATTTTGATGTCAGTCAACCATCAAGTGCTGATATAGTTCACGGAGTTGATGTTGGAATTTGAAGTATAGAGCGTTAGAGGTTTGAAAGAATCGAGCTTACATTATCTGATCTACTTCGGAAGAAATCAAGATTAACGATCATATACAATGATAAAGGAGATTATCAAAATCATTTAATTTAGTAAAAATTCAGACGTAAATAAAAATCAATCCATATATAATCTTAATCCCCAAATAGATAACAGTTTCTTTCCGCTGCAATTCACACCAATATATTGACCCGAGTACATTATAACTCTTTACCAAAGACTTGTTAACTAACCTCTTTTCTCTTTACCATTCTATGTTAAGTCCATTTTATTATTAACCGCGCCATGAAAGTTATATACGACGATATTGGTTTAAGGCATCGCGGTCTTCAAGTAAAAACATTTGAGATGAAAATCCAACCGAAATCGAAAGAGTGAAAAATCAAAATAAAATAATTTTGGGAGATTTCAATATGGTCATAACAAAAATGCGAAATAACACTAGCAAAGACGAATTCTGAATACTACTTTTAGGGCCTGTTTGTTTCGCAAAAAAATGCAGAAAGTGGGGGAAAGTGGGGGAAAAGAAAATAATTTTTGATGTTTTCCTCCACTTTCAGAGGTTTGGTTCGTCAAAGCTATAAAAGAAAGTGGGGGAAAGTATGAGCTGTCACTATATTATTGGTTGATGTGAGTAATTTTTGATGTTTTCCTCCACTTTCCTTGTTTTGATTTTTTTCTTGTGTTTGGTTCATTCTTAAAGGTGGGGGAAAATAGATAAGATGAGATGAGATGAGATGAGTTGTCACCATATTATTGGATGATGAGATGATGTGACTTTTCCTTTGTAATCCTTATTTTTTTGGAGGAAAGTGATGGAAGGAAATTTTAATGAGATGTGATGAGTTGTCACCATATTATTGGATGATATGAGTAATTTTTAAAGATGATAGAAAATGAAGAAAAGTGGGGGAAAGTGAGTTAGATGAGTTGATTGATGTGACTTATTTCTTGTGTTTTGTTTATTTTTAAAAGTATGAAATGAGATATGGTGGGATGAGTTGTCACAATATTATTGGAGGAAAGTGGAGAAAGTGAAGAAAAGTGGGTTTTGAAAAGTGGAGGAAAGTGAAAAAGTGAAGGAAAGTGGGTTTTGGAAAGTGGAGGAAAGTAAACAAACAGGCCCTTACACATTACTGCAGAACTAAGCTAATAATTAAAAAAAACAAAACTAATTCAATTTAACTATATAATTACTATTCCCTCCTCATCAAGGGCCCCACCCAAAACTTTTTCCAATTTTCACGCTTCCAAAACTCATCAGAGTCATTAATCAATTCCAAGCAACAGGAAGCTCTGCAACTTTCAAACCCCCACCTTATATCCTCCACCGCCTCAGCTCGCCGCCGGAGGCCGGCCGCAACATACAGCTCATTATAGCATCATCCACCAATTGAACCGGCGATGCAGCCATAGCATCAACCGCGCCATGAAACCACCAGAGTCGCAACAACAATAAGCAAAACTGAGCCCATACTCGATGATCTGCCGCCTTCAACGCCGCTCTGAAACACCATCGCCTCGTTTATTAACGGCAACCCCGCCGCCTGAGGGTCGTTCTTTCCCTCTTTCTGTCTGCAAAATGAAAGCAATATCATTGGTCAATCCCCCTGTTCCCTATTCGAAACTAGAACACCGAAAGAAAAACGTATCTTTCCTTCTCTTTTTCTTTTTTTTAACATATACTAGTCTCTTTAATAATAGGCCTAATGAAATCCACGAGTGGGGTCTGGGGAAGGCTTATCCTAAAAATTTGCTACTACCGCCCTCTGTAATTTGGCGTTGCCAGTAACCCCCACTTATATATATAGGCACTCAAATAGAACTTTCAAGAATTTTACGGACTAATTTCAAAATATTACGTACGTAAGCTACCACTACCGTTATTAAATTCAAGGGGGAAAAAAGCCAGAAAAACTAAAGTAGCGAGAACCAATAAATCACCTGGGAACAGCGGGGCAAAAAGTGATGACATAATCCGCGTTCTCGCACGTGAACGTAGACGTACCGTCATCATACGCGTAGCTATACGCCCTCGGGCACGCGTTCTTAAACAACCGCGAGTACCGCGTAGGCTTACACGTATTCGGGTTCCCATACGCCCCGCTGCAGCAGTACTCCTCGGTCCCAAACGCCTCGCACGCGCTCTTACACGCGACCCCCGCATCCGAACCCGACTGCGTCACTTTCAGATCCGACGGGCACAACCCGTTGAGATCCACGACGCACCCGGTCGAGCTGCAGTTACCCGACCCGCTCCGAGGAGCCAAAAGCATCGGGAGGTTGTACCCGTCGACGAGGCTGACGTCATAGAAGTCCTTGCCGTCGCTGCCGTTGAGGGTGAACTCCGCGAGGGTGGCAGGAGGGGCGGCGCCGCTGCCGGAGCACTCGACGGAGGATGACCCGCAGTCGCCGGTGGAGCAGCTGAATTTTCCGGACGAGTCGGTGGAGCAGTGGGTGCGGCCCCAGAGGCGACCGGACCAGCCGGCGGGGACCGAGACCGAGCGGGACTCGCCGGTCTCGAGGGGGAAGCCGGTGGTGTCGAGGGCGGCGGTGCCGGCGCCGGAGAGGATCCCGGGCCAGACCGTGTAGTCGCAGTTGTTGGTGAGGGTGAAGGTTGAGGACGAAGCGAGGGAGACGAGGAGAGAGGAGACGAGGAGGGAGAGGATCTGAGATTGCGACATTTTCCAGGGCTCGGAGTGTGACTGGGGATGAAATCGGGGTCCGGGGTGGGATTTTATAGAGGGCGAAGTGGGGCCCGCTAATGTCGGCAAAGGGAGGAGATTTTATTTAGATGGCTGGAAGAGGGAGGTGGGTACGGGGATCTGCGACAGTGAGCAGGTTGGGGGTGAGGAAGAGGCGAGTTCCAAGAATCAACGGCTCTCTGAGTGGGAGATACTGTAATTTATAGCACCAAAAGAGGGTGAAACGGTAGAGTTGAATAAAGGCATTTTGATTTGACCGTGTGGTTGAAATGGTAAATTTTTGTTTCGCTGAGGGTGTCAAATTTTGTTGTTTAGAGGGGGTGTAATTGAAAAAAGAAACCGACTCGACGGTTGGGAAGAGTAACCGGCTCTTGGGGAGCTCGAGAGGAGCACGTTGTGGCGGTGGCGGCACATGCGCTCGAGGAGACGGGATTATTGAAACGGAAACGGGACAAAACGACGGAGTTCGCCGATATCCAACGTTTCGTAGCGGGTCAGATATTTTTCTTGAGAAGGAGATATTTTGTTCTAGGATTTTTTTTTTTTTAATTTGGTTTTTGCTCCCGCAAATCACAAGTAATTTCAAAAGGTGCCATTTAAATCATCGTAAGTTCTATTTTTACCCTCTACTGATTCTGCCCTCATCCTAACTTTTAGAATACAAAATTAGAAGATTGGTTGATTCCTCAGAAGTATCTAAACCGTTCTTAGTTAAATTAACTGAAATTAACAGTAACCTTTAATTTCAATCCATAAATCTTGCATTGATAGAGTGGCAACGAAAGATTTTACTTGCTCAAAGTTCTATTGACTTACATAAGAGTAAGTTATTAGTAATCTCAGCAAAAGAATTGCCACATATACTTTTAATACTTGATATAAATAAATCTTATAATTTATGTACACTATATCATTTATTGACGTTGTTTATAATCAAATCTTGAAGTCTTTTTTATTAACAACCAAGAAGGTAAACGATCTCTAAGCCCAAAAAGAGCCAAATAAATTTGAAAGATGTGTTAATCTTGACTCGCTCTTGTGTGACCAAATCAATGTTTCTTAGTTGAGAAAAACATGTTAATTTGGGTTGTTGAGAAAAAATCTCTCAGAGGCAGTTTTGAGGGGGTGGAGATGATGAGTTTGGCCTTTATAAAAGATGCAATGTATAAAGGATGCAATGTTCTCCTTGAGAAAATGTAACACAGAAACAAGCCCCCTACCTATTACCGGAGCCCCCTCACAGAAACTCATCGTTCTTCCTCTCTTCTCCGTTCACATTCACTAGAATCAGAGCTCACTTTGATCCTCAACTCCCAGAACGCTGCCATCTCGAGCCAGCGTCGGTCACAACGACTGCGCCTCGATCGACGACTCTACTTGCGATCGACGACAACGACTCTGCCTCGGTCGACGACTCTCCTTGCGATCGATGACGGCGACGACGACTCTGCTATTGTCGAACCTCCTCTATTTCTTCATCGATCTCACAGGTGGCCGTTAAAATTGCAGCTTCCAACTTTTGCCCTTTGTTCCAATCTCCTCAATTTCTTGATCGATCTCTAAGCTTGGCCCCCTACAAGCTTTGGTCGATCCGCCAAATTTGGAGTTAGGGTTGAAATTACCCTAGGGGGTGAATAGGGTAATTTCTAATCTAATCCAATACTGATGTCAAATTAAAACTTATTAACTAATATCCTAGCAAATATGATATACAATGAAATTATGTGCAATGATAAACAATAAATAATAGGCGATATAAAAATGAGACAATAAGAGTGCGCCAAAACAATCACAAACACAATGATATATTCATGGAGTTTAGTCAACCCTCGATCTATGTCTCCGCTCCTCACCCTAGAGAAGATTCTCCACTATCAACACAAATATAACTACACAAATCTGTTTTCAACGCTCACCGATAACGCTTACAAATGACACGATTGTCAATACCACAATACACTCCTCTAAGTGTTGGTCGACTCGTGTCACATTCCTCAAGTGCTTGGAATTACTACCTCTCTCTAAGCTTTTACAACCAAATCACTCCTCTTGGAATTAACCCCGTTCTTCTCCCAACCACTTCTCTAAGTATTCTTGTGTATTACAACGTGTTCTCTCAATAATAAGACACAGATAAATTTATTTGTTCTCTAATACAAGGATGAGAACTAAGTGTAAGCTCACTCTCAATGAAATCACTCACCACAACTCAAATATACAATATGTGAAAGTACTTAATCTCAAATTGGTTTTGTGTGAAATCAATGAGAAAAAATAAAATCAAACTCGAATTAATCTAGCAAATAAATATATAACAATTTAAATATAAACAAACTAGATAATTGAGTCTAGAAAACTTCTCCAAAGAGCACAAAGAGATATAGATGAAGATTTGAGGTTGAATTCCTCAAAACGGAAACTGTAAGCCTTCTCTTTATGAAAACTTCTTCACATAAACAAACTCACTTAAAAACGTGGAAACAAACTGAAAAACTTCTCTTGAAACTCTTGTTAAAAACCTTGAAAAACTTCTTGAAGAATGTGTGTGTGTGTGGGGGGGGGGGTTTAAATTCTCTTATAGCCTCAAAAACAACAAGGCACAAAAACTTGCTGTTACGGTGCCGTCGGTCGACTGATACGCTGTTTAGTCGACTGATAAGCTGACCGTTGGTTGATTTTGGAAAGATATCGGTCGACTGATGCAAGCCATCGGTCTACCGAAAATATTGTTCAGTCGACTGATGGGCATCGATCGACCGAGCAGAAACTTTTTAGCAATTTCAGAGCAGTTCATCGGTAGACTGATGAACAGTGTTGCTTGACGAAAAAGCGTGTACAACCCATTTTTGAACAGTAAATTCAATTTTCAAAGTGCGTTTAAAAATAGCAAATAAATTTTAAAAATTATGAAACTTTGGGAAATGTTTATATGTATGAATATAAACATGTTAGAATTTTTTTTAAAATATCATTCCCCGTTTGTGAAAACTCATCATTTTGCAAAATCTCAAAAAATATGAGTTCGTTTAAACACTTGATTTTGAAAAAACGATTTCAAACACGTTTAGAAATTCTTTTGAATGCATTAATAGACTTTGTAAAAGATATAAAACATTATTGTCCAAATAAAGATGAAAAATATGAAACAATTATATATGTATATGGATATAACTATTTATTTCATATTTTATACGATTTAACTTGAAAGCTATAAAATGAAAACGTGTATGTGTGTAATATTTGGGTTTTTTAGTATAATCACACAAAGTATAAAAACTAAACTAGAAACTATATACCCAAGCTAAAAAGTCTTTGTTAAACTTGTTCTCGGTAGAGGGATGAAGCGCGATATTGGATCTTTGACTTGAATGCGACGGCTTGATTCCTATTTCCTTCCAACCTCCTTTAAATGTCGTCGTGAAGCTCAATTCCAACCAACCTCTAACAATGATCTTTATGTAAAATACCTAACAAGCAAACACAAACACTCGACAAATGTTGTTAGGAATTGTTTATTAATCATTAAAACTAGATTAGATGGTAGGCTCATAAAAATAAGACCTAACAATGGTTTCAAGAGAGGGTTTTGGGGGAGAAGAAGAAATAATAGAGAGAAACTAAAAGTGAGACGAGCTCAGTCGCGCGAGCTTATAGCCGAGCGGGGCTGTAAAGTGGTGGGATATTGGGACTTGTAATTGGGCCTAGGTGATCCGTACTCTATGCTGCCCCGACCGTTCAAAGTTGGGTAGTGAGTTGTGTGGGCTAAGCGAAGGTCTGGCTCACTTATCTCTTGAAGTGTAGGGCACCGCATAAGGCTGGTTTTCACACAACAGATCATCTCCAAATCTAGTCAGAACTGACTTCGACAAATGTTTATCCATTCAACACCACTAGGTGACGATCTCGCTGGAATTGGAGTATCCTTTCTCAACTCGAAATAGTTAGGTTCTTTTAATTATTTATTTTTTTATCTAATTTTTTTATTTTATTTTTAGTATACATGTCTATATACCAACCTTATACATATTTTAAAATTAGATTTTAGTTTTAGTCCTCTACCGATTGGCTAGTAAACTCGTTCTTTCATACCTAGGAAAAATTGATAAATTTAATGACAGTAATTATGATATGTAGCATAGAAAAATAGAATAAGTTCTTATTCATGACAATATCAATGATGTAATTGAAACTACTGCTTCAACCCTTACTAATAAACCTATACCTTAAGAAAATAAAGGGTTTGAGCAATGAAAGTCGAAAGATAAAAAGGCAAAAAGTCTAATGCTCATATTCATGGAAGATAACTTAATCAAAGTTTTTAAAACTTATAAGACTTTCATGGACATGTGGAATGCTATAAAAGAAAAATATGATACCGCCTCTGAAGTTAACATTCAACTCCTCTTGCATAAGTATAATTCTTGTCGTATGCAAGAGGGAGACAATGTCGTAGAGCATATTAACAAGATGATTGTCATGGTTAAGAACTTATCCACTGCTGGGAATGAAATCCCGGAAAGAATGCAAGTGGCAACTATTTTAAATAGTCCCCCCTTCCCTTATTGTGGCTGCCACCACGTTAAGAATAAATTCTGCCATTAAGTCTGTTACTAATCTTTCTATGCACCTAGCTATAAAACATGACTTAATAGCTAGTAGGAAAGAAACAAAATTGAATATGGTGCGGCAAGACCTGAATTATGTCTGCTAGAGGCATAATGCTAGAAGCTATAAAAACCTGGTCCTAGTGAACCACAATCACGAGGACCGAAATCATAGCAGTTCAAGAGAAAGAAAGTACCCCGCAAAGCCTGCTACAATTGTGGAAAGTTCGGGCATTTCAAGCTTACTTGCTTGCAAGGTGAAAAACATGAGAATAAGGGAGGCTATAAACATCCAGAATAAGGCAGTACTAGCAAAAGAGAATTCGTCGGTGTGACGGAATACAATGTTGTGATGACGGATATCAGCGGTTGGTGGATCAACTCTTGTGTGACTAGACATATCACAAAGGACAAGAGTGGAGTCTCAAAATTCACCGAGCTGAAGAAAGGAGAACATAGAATCTACATGGGAAATAATACCAATCTTGATGTAGAAGGTATTGGTTCGTATAGATTGGATATTAGGGGACAGTATTCTTGTTCTCAAAGATGTATTCTGTGCACCAGGAATTCGGCACAATCTGATCTATGTTCTCAGTTTGATGAAAAAAAAGGACTGAAAGTTAGGTTCTACAATAATCGGGTTCTATAGGGAAAAATAATAAAGTGTATGCTATGGAAAACTATGTGCCTAAGCATGAATTATGCATTCTTCCAGTAGTTTGTAATAATTCTGATAATAAAATTTTGACTTTGAACTACTTGTCTTGTAATATTTCTGAGTCTGAATTATGTCATTCTAGACTAGTACATGCTAGTATTTAAAAAATAAAAGAAATTATCAGAATGAACTTACTTCTTGCACTATTTAATGTTCAATTACCACCATGTGACTATTATTTAACTGGTAAAATGACTAGAAAACCTTTTATTGGCGGACAAAGAGTCAATAAACTTTTAGGGTTGATACAGTTAGATATTTTTTATCTCCTAAGTGTCAAAACTCATAGTAATAAAGAATATTTTATTATTTTTATAGATAATTATTCCAAATTTACACACGTCTATCTTATATCTAGAAAATTAGAAGCTCTTAACTACTTTAAGAGATATAAGACAGAAGTTAAAAACCAACTTGGAATGAAAATCAAATTTTTGAGAATTGATAGATGTGGGGAATATAACTCTAAAGAATTTGAAAGTTATTATATTCAGCATGGAATTAAAAGACATACAATAATGTCGTATACACCACAACAGAATGGTGTTACTGAAAGAAAGAACAGAACATTATTGAATATAGTTAGATGTATGTTGTCTCATTCTGGTCTCTCTAAAAACTTTTGGGGAGAAGCATTGTTAACTGCAAACTACATTTTAAATAGAATTCTCACCAAATCAGTTATATCTACACCTTATGAATTATTGAATGGAAGGAAACCTAATCTGAGCCATCTCAGGAAATGGGGATCTATAGCCCATGTTCTCATTCCATACCAACTTAAAGATAAGTTAGATTTTAAAATAATAAAGTGTAGATTCATAGGGTATTCAGAAAAATCAAAAGGTTATAAGTTCTACAATAAAAAAGAGGGTCATTGAAAGCAGAGATGCTACATTTCTAGAGAACATAGAAAAGGGGAACAAGTTTGAGAGGAAACGGAACCTCTAACTATAATAGACGATGATTATTACGGTGTTGTTCCCATTAATGATCCTGATATTGTGAATGAACCTAACATTAAAAATAATTAAATACATATGAAAAATAATGTACCTCATCAACCGGTTGTAGGCAACAAAATGCCAAGAACACAACATTTATGGATGGATGATTACTATTTATATTCATGTGAGTCATCATGTTTCTCGATAGATACAAATATAGAAGAACAAGATCCCATAATCTTCTCTGGTGCGATGAAATCACATGAATCAGCTTTATGACTAGAATCCATGAGAGAAAAACTTGATTCAATAGAAAAGAATAAGGTATGGGAGTTAAGTGATCTACCAAAAAATAAAAAAAGTCATACGGTGCAAATGAGTGTTTAAAAAGAAATATAGTGTTGATGGATCTATTGATAAATTCAAAGCACGGTTAGTTGCCAAGGGTTATAACTAGAAAGCAGGAATAGATTTTTAGTAGACATATTCTCCTGTAGCTAAATTTGCATCCATTAGAATTATTTTTGTCTATTGTTGCATATCTTGATTTGAAGTTATTCCAAATGGATGTTAAAACTGCATTCCTTAACGGAGAGTTGAAGGAAGCGATATATATACAACAACCTGAAGGTTTTCAGGTGAAAGGACAGGAACATAAAGTTTACAAATTAATGAAATCTCTATACGGTTTAAAATAGTCTTCTAGACAATGATATCTCAAATTTTATGATACAGTCCCTAAACTTGGTTTTATTCAAAATAAATTAGATAATTGTGCGTCTCTTGAAAAATAGGAGCGAATTTACTATATTATCCTTATATGTTGATGATATATTGCTCGTTGGAAATGACATAGAAATGTTGAATAAAATCAAGGCAGATATCAGCGAAAAGTTTGAGATGAAAGACATGGGAGATGAATCATATATTCTTGAATTCAAATAATTCGAGATAGAAAGTCTAGCATGCTATGTTTAAACCAAGAAAAATATTTAAGATTGGTTTTTTAAAAGGTTTGGAATGGAGAATTCCAATCCGACGCCAACTCCGTTAGTCATGGGAAAGATATTATGTAAAGAGCAAGGCCCTGAAGAGGGACAAAATCCATTAGATGTTCCTTATGCTCAAGCAATTGGAAATTTAATGTATGCAATGTTGTGCACCAGACCTGATATAGCTTATGTTGTAAGTCTAGTCAGCCGATATCAAAGTCATCTAGGACCAGCACATTGGGAAGCTGTTAAAAGAATTATGAAGTATATCAGAGGTACATTGACTCATAGATCAGTTTTTCAAGCCGATTCGCTTGATCTCCTCGGTTACTTCAATGCTGATTTCGGAGGTGATAAAGATGATGGAAAGTCCACTTCAGGATACTTGTTCATCGTTGGAGGAGGAGTTGTTTCTTGGAGTAGCAAGAAATAAGAGTGTATTGCTAGATACACGCAAGAACCTAAATATATAGCTTACAGTATGATAACTACATATGTTGTCTGAATAAGACGATTTTTGATTGATTTAGATCGTAATTTGTTAGAAGGACCTAATGATATTTATTATGATATATAATCAAGCAGCAATTAGCATAATCAATAATGTCGTGAATAGCTCTAAAAGAAACCTAATTGTTGAGAGAAAATCTTTCGGATACAATTTTGAGGGTGTGAAGATGATGGATTTGACCTCTATAAAAGATGAAGTGTTCTCCTTGAGAAAATATTATACAAAAACAAACCTCCGTACATGTTACCAGAGCCCCTCAACGAAAATCATCGTCCTTTCCTCTCTTCTTCGTTCACGTTCAAGATGATTATAATCAATGACTCAAGATGATCTTTAGCAAAAGGTAATCATTAATTTCAAAATCATAATCATAATAATAATAACAGCAGCAACAGCAGCAACAACAACAGGTAACATACTAAGAAATCCTTTATTTTACATCTCTATTTCTCTCTCTTATTATTATTTCTGTCTCATATTTTAGAGGAACCTAATTGTATAATAGTATATTTTTGAAGATGCTGACTCAGAGATTATTTTGGATAGAAGTTGTTGGGCTGGTTTTAAGGAGCGATGTTTGAACTAATAACTGGGCTGTCATTGACATCGACCTTTACAAATTCTAATTATAACTTTATTTCGTGTAAAGAAACCAATAGCCACTTATTTAATACAAAAATAGCTAAAACTGTAAAAATCTTATCAGCTGCATTGTTACGGGCATGTCTTTGGGGAAATATCTTATCCTACAACTTCATGCAAGCCTCTATGCTTATGTTTGTCACAGTTTTTGTTAAAGAAAAATGCCTCAGGGACCCCAAAATAGGGAACCCTGAGTGAGACAGGTGAGTTGTCGCCTCCCTGTCCCGTGTTGCACTGTTCATGAACAGTGCATCATGGGAAAGCGAGGCGGCATCTCGCATGTCTCACTCAGGGTCCCCTATTTTGAGGTCCATGTAGCAGCACTCTTTGTTAAATTGCTCATGCATCGTTTATATAAGGAGGCCATCATAAATAAGACCATTGGGATTTTGCATCCACCCTTATATTCTCAAACAGAAATAACCTAATTTATTATTTATTTATTTTTCATAATCCAGCCCGAAATTGAACCTAAGACCATGGGAGTCATATACATCCCAACCATCTAAGTCATCCGTGTTTGGTAGAAATAACCTAAGTATGAAAACCGTACAATTTAGTAGTCTAAACGAGGTATGCAAACAGATCGGATATGGATGAAATATGATACTCATCATATTCATATTTGCTTACTAACTATGAAGGTAGATCCAAATACGAATTTCTCGATAAGAATAATACATATCCATATACACCAAGATAAAATACGGATACAAATAAAATAAAAAAAATACCCCTATGCAAATCTAGATATTTATTAGTAATTCATATCCTAATACGGATTCCTTACTAGCAAAAGGTAATTCGTATCCTAATTCATATCCTATAAAATTAATACTTAAAAGCAGACATTAGGAGAGGATCAAGGACCAGATACTCCAATTTTGGGCTTGGAATGGGCTTTTCAACAGTGAAGGAAACCTACCTTGGTGCGACTTGAAGTGCTTTTGTGCATTCTAAATTAAACACGCAAACGTGTATCAACAGTAAACACCAACATAATAGTGCTCGGCTTCATGCCATAATCAATAAAGAGGCTCTATAACCTTATGACATCGTCTACTTGTAATCTAAAACAGGATTATCTAATCTTAATACTATTTAGATAGGTTAATGACACAATAGAGCAGTTACAACGAACACATCACGTATGCATGCGCTTTTTTTTAATGGACAGTATGGAGCACAACATCATTATAATGACACCCGCATGCTTCATGCCAACCCGATGCCAATATGTTTCAACAATTTTCGTGTGCTACATGGTCAATAAAACAAGAAGGTTAATATATATATTGATATTTATTGAATGTTGTGGTGGAAGTAATTTCTACATTTGCATGGTTTGCATGATTTGCTGGAGAATGAATTATTTTCTTAAGAAAAAGAAAATTAAAGCGTGAAAAGCATTGTGGGTTTGGTGTGTGTCGACACAATTAAGAAGCACGAATGACTCGAGTTTGCATCAGAAAGGGACCTTTTGACACATGCAGAAGAGGTGGAAGCCCTTTTTCTCCATGCCTAAGGCTAACTCAAATGTTTGGTATCATATGCAACAATAAAGGTAAAATATTTAAAATAAAAGAAATAAAAAACAAAAGGAAAAAAGTTTTTTTTTTTTTTTAGCTTTGCTACATGGACTTAAAATATAGAAGCAACAGGGGGACATGTGAGGTGCCCCCTCCTATTGCATAATGAATTGTTCATCATTATAGGGACCCAAAATATGGGACAAACTGGGCAATTCATTATGTAATAGGAGGGGGACACCTCACATGTCCCCCTTATTGGTCTCATATTTTAGGTCCCGGTAGCAAAGCTTTAAATGTTATGGAAACCAAATATCATCAAGGTTGACCACTTGGAAGCCTTATCCGCCCAAAAGTTGAAAGTCTGATACGAATGAAGTAAATAAATAAATAAACAAAATGCAGCCACTTTTAGTGGCCAACATATCTTTGAGTGCGCTCTAAGATTTACTCATCACTTCTATTGCATCTTCATACTTGTCAGGATTACTATAAATTTTGGTCATATGTAGCCGGCCATAAAAGCGAAAGAATACAAGTATTGTCCATCATAGAATTTCATAAAATGGAACAACTTCGTTGACGAAAGCTTCTAACTATAATTTTAAGTTTCTATTTGTTAATGCATCCAATTTGGCTTTATTAACGTCATCACTTCGTTGTTTTCATCAGCAAGTCTACAAGTTGTGATCTAGTAGCCTAACAAGTCAAGCTCATTATCGTCATGTCTCAGCCGAAAACTTAAGGGTGTCATTTGCATTTCTTTAAGCAAAATATAGTTCTTTTATATTGTATTGCATTGAAATAATTTGGTCAATTTGCATTATTTAAGAAGTGGGTAATGTATTTATATATTAAAAATTAGAAGAAATCATCCAAATGTACCTTGGAATTTAAGATAACCAAGCAAGGAAACATGCTTGACAACAATAAAATAGCAAACTAGATTCCTTTCGCATAATGCGTATCATGTAAAAGCACACGCTAGTGAATAAATAACGAAAAAGCGCCAACGTACATTTGGAATCATCACAAAAGAAGACATAATTTGTTTCCATCAAGTTCTCAGTAAAATACCATGTAGCTTGTAATCATCAAGTTCTCAGTAAAATAGCATACCTTCTGGCATTTGATACATGAAGATATCCCTCATCGACAAAGACTATTGAACCTCCACTCTTGTGAACGCCAGAAGTTGTGATCGCCGATGAATATAACCTTGTGATGAAAGTCTTCGCCACAACAGCAAAGATTTGTTCGAAAATTTTAGCTCATTGGCATGCTGATACAGTTGAAAGTGATGGGAATCACAGCCGTGTTGCTTCCCTGTGCAAAGGATATCACTATCAGCAAGAGAATATCACAAAGAAGAAAAACATTGCGAAAAAAATATAAAGCGTAATAATTTTCACATATGGACCATGTTAAAGAGAAACAAGTACAAGTTTGGCCAAAAATAGAATCAATCATATTGTTCATGCTTCTGATAAGGACAGGTCTTTTACAAAGAGAATGCTCCATTGTGAACCAGACTTGGTTCATAGATGCCTTGCTTGTTCAACATGAGAAACTTTTTCAATACATCCTATATAAATATGTCGATGATGAGAACGTAAACTTACTTTATTCGACCAATGATTGTTTTGCTAGAGAACGTAAGAAACGAATGAGGGGCTTCTTCGCTCTGGTCAACTTGGAATCGTCTTTTGTATCACTTTCTTCAGCCAGCAAGGCTTCTTGGATTGATTGCACTTGTCGAACAAGTTTTCGCAGTTCCTGTTGACAGAAATTAGGTGTGGAGCTCACTGATCACATCTACATCGACTGTTATAATCTAAAAGGAATATTGCTCGAAACTTTATAGAAATGGGGCACGTAGTGGTATATAATAAAAGATAACCAAAAGTTTCCAAGGAAGAGGACTTTATGGGATTTGGGATTTGAACAAAGTCTTTTTTTAACATATAAGCTGCAGAATCAGATCAAGCATTCATGTAAAAGCACACGCTAGTGAAATTTGTAGTAAGGTTTTCAAAGAAGAATAAATATCATTGCCGTGTAGCCAACAAGAAAATGGCAGCAATTGCAAACAATATATGATTAATGATAAACAACCAGTTGGTATAAGATAACTAACAGCAATTATGAACAAGGCAGAGAGAAAGAAGATCCTCATGAATCTGATACCAATAATCATAACCAGAAGGCCCAGAACCTTTATTCCTCTACTAGAAACAAACTCCATAAAGCTTCACAATTGCCTTATCTGCTGTTTTTTTACTTTTCTTTTATTTATTTATTTTTGTCCTTCTGTCAGTTGTGGAGCCTGAGTTACATGGAACCTACATAGCAACGGGACCAATAATTAATGAATGTAGAATTGCACCCTGACTGCGGAGGCACGGGGGACAGCCCACCAGCAGCAGTTCAGTTAGCCAATTGGAGGGTGGGGGTCTGAAGGCAGCGCCCTGGAAAAGAAAATTGCATTTACAGTCCATATAGTGTGGGAATTTTTGTAATTTTGGCCTTATTGACAGAAATTCTGTGACAATATGCATATTCAGCTGCTTATTCTTTCAAGTATCCAAAAGAGAGAAACAAAGACAGTAAGAAAATGAGATTTGAGTATGAGAGGGTGAATGTAATTCTTGTTGATTATTAGTGGATCCGTAACCTGGTTATACTCCAAGGATGTAGGTATCACATTGATTGCCAGACCTTTGCAATCTACAATATTAATTACGCTGTGTCGCTACCACATTCTCATCAAACACTTCTTCAAGAAATACTTTTTTCAGTCATTTCAAGTTCTGCTTATCTCTCATCCTCTTTGGGGATCCATACCAAAACCTAAGAGCTCCCGAAGTGACCCATGCACCCATTTTTCACTCCGTTGGTTCTAGTCCCAACATCTAAATCAACATCCTCATATCTGTACCACAAAATGTCTCTCAATCCATAATAAGACACATGGTAATGGATCACAACAAGAAACACGTAGCTACCAAATGGAAAATAGCACATTTGCAACGTAGCCTTCTTACAGTAAGCAACTTGCTAGTATTAACTCTGTTATTAGTATCATATTATAAATCAATTAATAGGTTACTATCTTGATTTTATTGACCCAGACTGCTATTCATGCTCTTATACACCCATCTTTGACGAGAGGTAATGACTCAACAATATAGTTGGATGCTCATATTCTGATTATACATAAAATGGTTTTTAAATGTAGCTTTACCTGTCGGTCATATTCAATATTGTGAACTGAGTAGACTTCTTTTGTGATTGATTGATCTCTGTAAATAAGGCCATCAAACCATCTGGCCGCTACCTCTATATGATTTCCAGATCCCTGTTAGAAATTCCCATTACAAAGAATTTATCAAATTAAAATGGCATAAGAGTGTAGCACCAGTACAACACAACTACTTTGAAGTCTATTATCCAATTTTACTATCTAAAAGTATCTTGCTTAATATAAGGGATATAGATATTGTTCTCCTACCTCGTCATCAATGTTCTCTTCATCCTCATATGTCATATCTTCTTCAGCTTCATCGGCTTCTATAAATTTTGATGTCCCAGCAGTTAAAGCCTGTAGCCTATTATTATCCCCGTCTCTAGAAGCCTGAATTAGAGCCTCCATTAGCTCTGGTTCTGCTTCCCGCAGAAGTCTTCCTACCATAAGGTATAAGATGATCAGCTCGTTATTATGTACTAAATGAAAAAAGTAAAGAGTGGCGTTTTTATAATTTTCGCATAACTTTAAAACAAGGGATAATAGATAGGAGAAACAAGAAACTAAATACAGCAGAATGACAGCAGCAGCAAAAAATTACATATGTAAATGATAATGGTGCAAAGAAAGATTAACAACGCATTTGGAACTAAATGCCTCCTAGTTTTCTCCCCTCCTTTTTGCATATAACTACCATAACAACTATATGTGCCTAAAGTGCATGTCCATTTTATTATGATGGATCAGTTTCTTCAAAATATACCAGTACAATCCAAACTGATGATGTACCAATATTTATAATCATGGATCCAGATAGCAGAGAAATAACTCGACTATGATTTCTCATTTAATAGCAGTAGGTCACTAAATGTATATAATAAAACATCGTGGAGTTACTTGGCTGAACTTTCCCGTTCCCACTAAACAAGTTTGTTCTTGTCATTTAACTCTAAATTGATTTCCAGAAGTCTACTCTATTGATGAAGTGCAGTATTGTGGCACTTCACAATCTTAAAAGCTTAAAATAAATTTAAAGTAGAAAAAAGTTTTTGTGACCTGATGCCATCTTTCGAGCACTATAATTGTTGTTCAGTAGGCTTAAGAGACTTTAAATAGCAAGCTGCTTCATCAAATCAAACCAAGAGCAACCTTATCCACATCTTAAAAGAATAGTAGAGCTATATGCAGCGATAATTTTGGGCATTTTCTCACTTTTTTGCAATGGAGGCACTAGGTAACTCATAGGTCTGGGCTGTATTTTGATGATATTAGGGCATCTAACTGCTCAACTTGACTGCTTGGTACAGAACTAAATGAAGAATGGACCAAACTTTTACACATGTTTCTCCACAAGGGTATATGCTCAACAATCTGTTCAATGAAACAGTTTTAAATAAAGACTATCCTATTGCTCTATGTTAGTACCTTAAAATAAGAAATGGTTGAGAAAAAAATTCTACCACATTTCCTCTATGGGTGAACTATAATTGCACTAGGGAAAGAGTTCCTTGCTACTTATTTTTCTTCTTATACCATCTTGAGCTATGATAAGGATTAAATAGTAAAATCCGTCCTACAAATGTGGAAAAGAAATCATGCACACTGATCCAACTTCAAGCATTTTCCTGGACAATTGCCTAAGGAAGTACATTCAATTTTCCATAGAATGGTAAATCATTTGTTATGCTTTTTAAACCAGCTGATAGTAGACCGTCGTAGACGGTTAGAGATATCAGCCAGTAACTTTGGATACCACAATCGTCAGAAAGATTGGCACGATTGTTAGAAAAACTTGGTTTTGGTAAATATGTTTGTTATAAGTTAATGTTAGATAACACAGTGGACAATCAAGTCCTTGCTCAAGAAAACTAATCAATACCCAAGTTCAATGCCTCAATTAAAATTTGGTACTGATTTAAGATGTAATAAATTAAAGATTGAAACACTCAAGGCTCAATTTGAAGAGCAGTAAAGGTGGGAGTGAGCCTCTTGCCTCTTTGAAATGGAAGTTTCCACTAATCCCTCATCATCGTTGAACTTTTCGGCTCACCCATCTACCTATGATTTTAAAGACATGAAGAGATACATACCCCAAGAAAATTTTTAAAATAGGGATGAATACTATTTCTATACTCGTCAATTGAAATTTAGTACTGATTTAAGATGTAATAAATTAAAGATCAAAAGCTCTCACGGCCCAACAAGTGTAGGTGGGAGCGAGCCTCTTGCCTCTTTGAAATGGCATTTCCACTTACCCATCAGCATCATTGAACTTTTTGGCTCCCCCATCTAACCGATTATAAGAACATGAAGAGAGATATACCGCAAGAAAAAACTTCCAAATAAGGACGAATATTATTTCTATACAAAAAATAGTTCAATCGTCTGTTTACAACTTTACATTTGATTATCATACTCTTTAATGTTTCATACAAAATGACAGAGTTAGGACCAGCTGATTGTTAGTGTTTTATACATCAGTTCACTAATAATCACTTCTCATGTATCAAGATTTAGGTAATTTAAGTTAACAGTATCTTCTAATACACCTTTGAACTATAGGAATGAGTATCTCGATAGAGACAATACATATGGTCATAAATTACAGAGAGACATTCATTAGCTAACCAGAATTAAAGGAAGAAAGAATTCTTTGCTCACGTGGAAATTGGATTGTTTGAGATGGTTTGATCTTGTGCAATGGAAGCCATCAAATGCGCCAATTAGAAGTTTAATGGAGAAATGAGGAGTAGAGGTATGTTTAAGAGAATTTGATCGAAACTATGATAATGAATAACTAATTGGAGGAAATAGCTCTCCGCAGAAGAACTGAAAGGAAAAATAAGATTCATGTGGCAGACACTAAAAATTTGGGATGAAGCAATTGTTGTTGCTGTTATTTGATGAGGACATTCAGATACGTGCATGAGATTTTCGCCAAGTTTATCAGCGCAGGAGGCGTCATGTTTCAGCATTGTGGTTTTGATTTCAGTTGTAATAATTAATTTGAATTTTAAATTTTTGAATTTTAAATTTTTGAATTTTAAATTTTTGAATTT
>BQKN01000768.1:117202-150953 GCA_022839385.1 Asparagus kiusianus | reverse complement strand
GTTAACTATATTCAGGTTCATGTTAACTATTTTACGGTGCTTGTTAATTATATTCAGGTTCATGCCAATGGGAGAGTAGACTTCAAACTGACATCCAAATGGCAAAGCAAGCTCTTTGTGATGCTTTATCCGTTGAAAGGAAGCCTGAAGCTTTAACATATGTTATTTGTGTAACTTAACAAGCTACCAAGAAAAGTTAACATGTTATATGTGTAACTTAACAATCTACCTGTGAAAGTTAACATGTTATCTGTGTAACTTAATAAGGTACCAAAAAAATTTAACATGTTACCTGTGTAACTTAATCTAACAGAGTAACTTAACAAGCTAACAAAAGTATTTCAATAGTTAATGACTTATATAAGTATTTTAATAGTTAATAGGACAAATTTGTGCATCAATTTTATATCACATTTTTATTATAGTTCACATCCCTACAAAAGTATTTTGGTTCATATACACAGTTACTGCATACATACAAAAGTATTTAGCTATTACATCTACGTTCAAGGCAAGATGAAAGCCAAATAACATTGTGCCTACTGAGGCACCAGATTAAGGAAAAGGCCCAGATGGAATTACATTAGTGTAATAATCCATAACTTCACAATACATTGATACTCATTTTCATCTTGATGCAACTAATCTCAAGTCTGGGGAGGATGTGGATTGTGGCAAGAGGATCTCTCTGTTAGGTCACATTGTGCAATTCCAGGTGGATGCCATAACCTAAAACAAGCCAAAAAACCCAAAACAATCAATCTTTTCCCCTCTTTTTAATATTTATTTATTTATTGAATTTAACTGGAAAATCAATGAGAAATACCTTGAAGGCAATGCGGTCATGGGTTTTGTTGGATAACAGGACATAACACGAGATCTCCTTCTCTAACTCAACTAATTAAACCAAAAAAACGTGAAATTAGACGAAGAACTGAACCCGACAAGATGAGGGTGGCCGATGTGGCGGTGGTGGCGGAGTTGAGGAGGCTGTGGAGGATGACCCGAAATGTTGAGGAGGGACACGACGGGTGCTGGAGCGACGACGGCGGCGGCTGCGACGTTGAGGGAGGTGGTAACACCTTATGAGGCGGTGTTGGAGTTTGAGAGAGAGAGAGGGAGTGGAGTTGGACGAGACGAAGAAGAGCGGAGCAAGAGGAGGAAGAAGGAGAAGATATGGAGAAGAAGAAGATCTAGAAAAGAAGAAGAGGGGTAGTTTGGGGTTTTTGGGGATTTATTTTCTTGGAAATTATAATAAGGACTGAATCACATAATATTTTTATTTTTGGGGCTGCAGCACATAACCAAAGTATGAGGGGTTGGGTCACATGACTTTTTGGATTTTGGGGCCTTGAAGCAAATTTTTCTAAAAGTTATAAATTAAAATTTAATGCTAACTCTAATATACTTTCCATATGATAAAAGCATATGCACAAGCATATAAAGTACTGAAAAAAGCTCATGAAACTCTCTTCTAAAGATTTCTAAATCCACTCAAAATAATTAAACCATTCTATAAAATATTCAGAAAATATTATCTTTTATTCTTTCTATTTTATTTTATTTTATTTACTGAGCTAATATCAATCCTTCCTCACCTTTATCTTTTTCCCGGGCAATTCTAGAGTAGTATCTTCATCATCTATTCGATTGTGACATCAGGCTAGTGTTGGCCTTCTTGTTTTGATGATGTTTAACAAACAATTTACCACTAATGTTATTTGTCTAGTGTTTGTGTTTTTCTATGTATTATAGACAAACAACGTAGTTGGAGGATGGATGGAATTACGCTTCAACGATCATATCCAAAGGAGGTTGGCGGAATGTCGGGTTGAAGCCTTGCAATTTAAAGTTAAAGATCAAGTTCAAGCTTCATCCGCATGTGTTCCAAGTTGAGCTACAATGAAGATCAAGATCAAGCTTGGGTAATCTAGTTTAGATTTTATATTATGTGTGTTAGTACTTTAAGCTCAATCATATACACACATACACGTTTTGGTTTTTGTATATATATAGTTATATATATACATATATGTTTTGGTTTGATAGTTTTTAAGTTTTACTATGAAACAATTGAATATAATTAGAAAACATATTTTTGTTTCATACTTATATGCATATATATGATTTCATCAATATCAATTTTAGTTAGTTCAATGAAATCATGTTTTAGTGCATTATATGTGTATTTTGATAAAATACTACATTCATTGTTTATAGACTTCATAACAATAGTTTACATCTTTCTTTAAGTCTATAAAATCATTTTGTAAAGTTTTAAAAGTTGGTTTAGGTCAAAACATCAAACTCATGTGTTTACATTTTCATGTTTTAGACTATTTTGTAAAATGATGATATTTTTTATTTGGAAAGTCCTTTTTGGAAACCAGTCATTGTAGCATGTTTATTATCATGTCTACAATCATTCCCCAAAGTTTTACATTTTTTTGGAATTTATTTGATATTTTTAAACAGTGTTTTAAAATCAACAAATCAGATTTTCATGTATCAGTTCTCGGTCGACCGCACCGGTCGACCGCCCCTATGTTCTTTCGTCAGTGGGCAGCAGAGAGTTTGTCGGTCGACCATCGCGGTCGACCGAGAGCTCGAAATTTCCATCGGTCGACCACACCGGTCGACCGAAGAAGTCTCTACGCGTTTTCTCCGTTTGGAATCTGGATCGCGGTCGACCGCGAGAATTTCCAGTCGACCGCCAATATGACCGTTGCTTTCCCAACGGTTATTTTCTGAGCTGGTTTTTTCTGGGCTTTTTGGACTTTTACTTAGGGGTTTTGGCTGAGATTTTAAGTGGGTATAAATACCCTATTGTTGTTCTCTTTCAAGCAAGCTAAGAAGTTTTTAAACAAGGGTTTAAGCTTGTTAGTTTGGTTTAAGTTTGTTTTGGGTTTGCTGTTACAAAGAGAAGTTTACATCAACTATTGAAGAGTTCATCTTTAACATTTCATCATCCTCTCTTTGTGTTTATAGAGAAGTTTCTTTAACTCTATTTCTTAGCATTTTTACTATTGAATTTCATATCAATCTTATTGCTAGTTCTTATTGAGTTAAGTTTTATTGAATCTCATTGTTACACACACCCACATGAGCTTATTGTATTTGCATACATAGTATATTAGGATTATGAGAGATTGTAACATTGAGTTGTGCTTAATTGAGTTCTCATCTATTATAGAGAACAAATTTATATTTGTTACATTGTGAGTGTTGAAAGGTTTTCGGTGAGCAAGAAAACCGAGTGTGTTGTGAAGTTTTCGGTGAACTAGAAAACCAAGTGTGAGGAGTGACGTTGATCGGTGAGCGTTGAAAACCGATACTGTGAGGTGTAAACGTTATTCGGGTGAGCGTAGAAAACCCGGTTGTGATAGTAGATTTCTCCTCGGGAGTGGGGAGCGGAGACGTAGGACGGAAGGTCCGAACTCCGTGATCATATTGCTTGTTTGAGTGTGCTTTGGCGTTCATTCATATTTATGTTCATATCTTATATCGCCATTGTGCGTTGCTTATTTCTATATCATCCACTATCTTGTTTAGATTGTTTACCCCTTGTGTTAGTTTTATATCCTTACACATACATTGCCTATATCTCTTTGTTAGGATATATCTTGTTGTTCATATTGCTTATCCTAGCTTACATATCTTGTTATATTTCATACTTGCTAGGATAACTTGTTAATTAATTTTAATTAGCATTTAAATCGGATTAGATTAGCATAAGACCCTAATCACCCCCCCCCCTAGGGTCTAACAGCTAGAGTTATACTTTTTGTGTTGTTATCGTTCCTGAGCTCATTAATCTTTTATCTTGTTGTTCAATTTCACAAAGAAGTTAAATATATTTCCGATGTTCAACACAAACTTCTTGAAATACAGACTTTGATTTTTTTCAATGAGAATAAATATTAATTTCATATATATGAAATTCTTTATGTTCCTAATTTATTACTTAAATAAGCTTAGGAGCTACCTCTTTTTTTTACAATGAATTCTTCTGATGTGCATCCAATAAGAGTTTCTGTTACATCAATAATATTACATTTGTTCTATCCATGTTATTTTCACAAAGATCTAAACTAAATACCTGTATTTTTAAAAACTTAAATGTATCATTATAATATCACAATATATTTTGTCATAACGCCAATAAAGAGGTTATAAAATAGTCTTGAGTATCCTAATATAGTTAAGAAGGTGAGAGATTGCTTTATGGTTGTTACATGCGTTCACAGATCAACTTATCGTAACATTTTTGTCCATCACGGCAGTTTAGTGAACATGTAACACCTCATAAGTAAAGTCAATACACAAACATTGGGAACATTAGGTGGGGGTGTTTTTTTTTCTTTCGGGTGGGTTCCCGGGGGGCCGGGGGGGTGGGGGGGGGGGGGGGGTATTCATGTATATGCGATTTCATGAAAACTCAACCAAAAAAATTCTAATTGTACAATCGCATTCCCACGCCAAGATGATAGCAAGCCATTGGCACGCCTGAAAATTGTCATGCCCTCTCACATGCTTTTCTCAATGCCTTCCTCTCTTTTTGAAGGCAAGAGCTGAGGCAATAGGAATGAATTAAAGAAAGGGCAGGAGGATAAAAAGTTATATGACAACATGATATGATTAAGATTATTCTTTATTTGATAGATCATATCAACTCCGGCCTCTTGGTCCCATGGTGATGTAATCTCTCATTGACTAACAAGTCAAGTGAACTGTTACAACTAAACTAATCTCTCATACTTGATTGAAGGCATCACTTTTCTTGGATTAATTTGACCAAGTTCTTGTCTCATCCCATCATTACACTTTTGCTTAAAAGAGATGGGCGAGTTTAGTTTACCCCCTCGTTTGGGTTTGACTAAGGACAAATCTTTGAGCTCCTTTTGAAACTTTTTTACTTAGATTTCGTTAAGGCTTTCGTGAACCGTAATTAGGGATCTAAAGAAAATACCATGAGCAATTCTTTTCTTGGGGAAAATACCATAAACTTTTTTAAATCAGTTGAAAAATAACACAATTTCGATTTTTTTGAAATTTACTCAATAACTTAAGTTTCATCAACTTTTATTTTATATTTTACAAAAGTACCATATATAAAACTATCACGAACTTTATATTATTGTCATATAACCATCACAGGCTTTCATATGTTAATCAATCAACATAAAACTACAATATAGTTTTCTAATATTATGTGGCATATTTCATTGATTTAAAAATTGTGACATTTTGCCTTAGTGAATTTTTTTTTTATTTTCTCCCAAAATCCCAAACTACTCGTGACGCATGCATTTGTAAAATTTGCCCTAATTTTTTTCCCCAGCACAATATTCACGCATAAAACTTCATAAAGTTATTTATTTATTTTTCAAATAAAGCATATTGTTTAATAGTAGATAAACTCTTGATAGAAAATGTAACTGATTTTAATGGTAACATTTTCTCATATAATTGTAAGCTAAATAGTAGGATGCAGAAATAATTTACGAAGGGCAAAGAAAGTATTCTTAGATAAGGCGCTTCATTAAAACACAAAGCCAAATGATGGGTGTTAATCAAAATTTACCCTTAATTTAGATTTTCGATAAACATAGAGAGAGGGGAAAGGAGCCCCCTCAATGGAAGACAACATAATGTAGGTATGTAGAGGAGATGACGATATACACAATGATATCGTGCCTGCCAAGAGAGAGGCAAAGTGATGGATTTTGCTCTTGATTTTATGGGACCATTATAGATCCTATGTGCTACTATTCCTCGTGTTCCTTTACCATTCATTGCCCTGTGAGATGTTGGTGATGGCAAAAGCTACAGCTGAGTAATTAAAGGTTGTAGCCTACGATCATGGTGTGACTCCACTCAGTAGGAATTTGGTCTTGACTCATCACAGACTTGCGTTTACATTACAGATTCCAAACGTTTATATGATTGTATGTTGAAACTTTTTGTCTTGTACTATAACTACATCGATATGAGGAATACAAATTTAAGTTGAGGAGGTGTGTAACAGAAAGTATATACCTTCAATCATGGCAAATGTTGTAGCTTGAGAGTTTCATATATAATGGCCAGAAGTGTATTCAAAGTTGGTATACTTAGGGTGCTTTAGTTTAGAGACTAGTGAAAAATATTTGAGTTTAAACACTTAAAAGGACCACAAGTTGAAGGAAGTCTCCTGCGAGAAATTACAAGAAAGCCAATAATCACTGGGTAGATAGCTAGGTAGAAACTTGTTAACTAATTAATTCCTATTATGAGAAGTATGCATGCATACGAGTTCCTTTGATGTACTATCGTGTTATACACCAATCATGTTTTTTCACTACAGTTGTATAGAGTATATACTTCTTCTATCATAGGCACCTAATAATATATATCTACATATATATAGTTAGGACTTATTCAACTAATAGTGTTACATCTCTTATTAGTTGTACTTCTTTTTATATAATTCAAGATATCATAATCGTCCATTAAACTATAGACAATTATGATCGAGAAGATAATATTTTAGTTGTACGAATAAGATCTATATAATTTCCCTTGTAAATTAGAAAGACTGTATAGAGATATATCAGGGCTATGTTAGATCAATAATTATAAGTTCTATAGCTAACTAATAAAAATTTCCTTAGTTATCGCCCCAATACATAGAAGATGTGAGCTAGTTGTAGGGCTTGGGTTGACTTGAGAATACTGATCTCTTGGTGCTTGGATTTGAGGAACATACGCTCAATAGGAGCTTGAACAGGGAAGGGGACAAAGAGGTCAGAGTACGTCGAAAAATCATGGCAATTGATGGGACGCTTTGCAATTTGCAGCTATTGGAGTTCTAATATTGAAAAGAGAGACAACTTTGTAATTGGCTCTGCAAGGAACTGGTAATGGGTCGTTTGGTTCGCTCGCGGATTGTATTTTGATGCATATTTTGGATCTAGAAGAATCTATACTCAAAATTTTATTTGTTTCTAATAGATATTAAAGTGTATTTTCTGTTAGGATACACCCCAATAATAAAACCTCGAACGGAGACATAATACACAAAATAAAGACACAAAAATTAATCAGAGTACTCACAGATATACGTGGTTCACTCCTTCGGAGTTACTCCACGGTGCAACAACGACGCCAAATTCTTTTATATCCCAAAAGAATATATCAAAAAGAACACCCTCTCTTGATCAGATACACTCCAAGAACTTTCATAATCTCTCTCTGTGTTTTCTCTCTTACTCTTCTACGAGAGGAGTTATTTCTGGGATGAGATTTCCTTAAGAGTTTAGGGCCCTATTTATAGTGTTTGAAAAATACTATGCACTAATAAAATATTATTAGTGGGACCCGTCACTAATAATAATTAACTAGTGGGACACGCATCCTTTTTTATTTTTCTCAAAAAAAAACGGACACCGAAAGAGAGAGGGGGGAGGGTCAAACTTTGCGGCTTGATTGACTGGGGTGGTTAACAATCTCCCTCTTGAAGATTTGATTGAATATCGATCATATCTTCACACCACTCTTGGTTACATCATCTGGATGTCATGTATCTTTGGCGTCTTGCACGGCCCTCAACATTTTCAACGGAGGCCATGAGGCTGCACACAGCCTCACATTCTCGAGTGGAACTGGCTTGGTCAGCATATCGATTGGAGTGTATCTCGTATCAATCTTCACAATCTTGAACTCGTTCCTGCTTTGCCATCTCCGTATGGCATAGTGCTTCACGTCAACATGCTTGATCCGAGCATGAAATGTGTCGTTCTCTATTAAGTGAATAGCACTCTGACTGTCGCAATGGATGAAGTATTTCTCAAAACCTACTCCAAGCTCTAGAAGAAAAGCCTTCAACCATAGCAACTCATTTGCTGCCTCTGCTGCAGATACGTACTCGGCTTCGGTTGTTGACAAAACCATAGTATCCTGTAACTTGGATCTCCAACTTATCATTCCATCACCCAAGATGAAGATGTAGCCGCTCATGCTCCTTCTTGAGTCTACGTTCCCTGCGTAGTCTGCATCACAAAAGCCCTCTAGCTGCAAATCTATCTCGTCATACTCAAGACAACAGTCGGACGAGCATCTCAAGTAGCGTAGAAGCCACTTGACCGCACACTCAGTGTTGTTTTCCCGAATTGCTCATGAAGCGGCTCACAACTCCCACTCCTTGTGTAATATCTCGTCTCGTGCACACCATCACATACATCAAACTCCCGACGGCAGATGTGTATGGTATGTTGGCTATGAACTCATGCTCTTCAGCAGTCTCTGGTGCTTGGGTCTTCGATAGCTTGAAATGGCTTGCAAACGACGAACCCACTGGTTTAGCTTTCTCCATACCGAACTTTTCAAGAATCTTTTCAATGTAGGCCTTCTGAGACAATCTCAGTCTCCGTGCTGATCTATCTATGATGATCCTCATCCCTAGAATCTAGTTTGCTGAACCCAAATCCTTCTTCTCGAAGCACTCGGAGAGACTCCCCTTGAGTTCTTCAATGCGGGCCAAGTCGAGCCCTACAATACACATGTCATCAACATAAATCAAGAGTATCACATAGGATTCGCTATATCTCTTGATGAAGCAGCAGTGGTCTATGTCACATTTAAAAAAATGTTCTCCTCCATAAAGTTCTCAAACTCCATGTATCACTATCGCGGAGCTTGCTTCAGGCCATACAAGCTCTTGCGCAGGCAACACACGAGGGCCTCCCTACCTCGTTCCTCTAAGCCCACTGGTTCATGCATATAGATCTCTTCCTCTAAATCTCTATGAAGGAATGTCGTCTTCGTATCCATCTGCTCTAGATGGAGATCTCGAACTGCCATAATGCTCAATACAGTCCGGGTCGTGGTCAACTTGACGACGGGAGCAAAAAAGTTAGAATAGTCTATCCATGCTTTCTGCTCATAGCTCTTTACTACAAGCCTTGCCTTGTAACGTCTTCGTCCATCGGCTTCATCCTTGACCCGATAAATCCACCGATTGTTAAGAGCTTTTCGCCCTCTCGGAAGCTTTACAAGCTCCCAAGTCCCATTCTTCATTAAGGACTTCATTTCTTCCTCCATAGCGGACTTCCACTCGCCCTGAGCTTTGTCGGTCTGTTGTACCTCCTCATAGATTTCTGGCTCAGCACTGTCAGTCAGGAGAACATAATTAATGGTGAAAATGTACTTCTCTGGCACCCTTGGATTTCTTGGAGCTTTGCGAATTATGATCGGTAACTCTACTGGATCCTGCTGATATGCATCTCGCACGTTCTCTTGGTCTCCGTCTTCTATGATGATTGGTATCTCACCGTCATCCTCACTGTCAGCAATATCTGGGAAAAGAGGGGGGAGATAGCTGACTCCCACTCACCTCTTTGGTCTTGTACACCGCATTCTCATAGAACACGACGTCACGATTGCGCACTACCTTGCATGCATCGTGATCTTAGAAACGGTACCCATACTCATCTCCTCCATAGCCGATGAAAGAGAGCTTCTTTGACTTTGGATCAAGCTTTGACCGGTCTGCAGGATTGGTCATGACATAGGCGTCACAACCAAATACTCGTAAGTGCTCTAGCTTCAGTTTCTTTCCGGTCCAAGCCTCTTCAGGTATCCCATAACTGAGAGTTGCGGATGGCCCGTGGTTGATTAAGTATGCAGCGGTATTGATAGCTTCGGCCTAAAAGCTCTTGGGCAATCCGGAGTGGATCCTCATACTTCTGGCGCGCTTCAAGATAGTGTGATTCATACGCTCCGCCACTCCGTTGTGCTGAGGTGTGCCTAGGACGGTCTTCAGTCTCCTAATCCCGTGGGACGAGCAGAAGTTCTCGAACTCCTAGCTGCAATACTCGCCTCCATTATCAGACTCTAGGCACTTCAGCTTATTGTCTGTTTTGTTCTCCACACAGGCAAGTTACTTCTTGAAGACGATGAAAATATCTGACTTGTGCTTTAAGAAGAACACCCATAATTTTCTAGTAGTATCATCAATAAAAGTAACAAATTCAAGAGAATTTCCAACAGATGGGACTTGCGTAGGTCCCCACACGTCAGTGTGTACCAACTCTAATTTCTGCAGTTTTAGAGCCGGTCCGGTCTTGTTGAAGCTCACCTTCTTTTGTTTGCCTAGGACGCAGTCCTCAAAGAAAGTCAGATCGATCTTGTTCAGACCCAGAAGTCTCTCTCCCGCGGTCATAATCTGTATCTCCTTCTCGCTCATGTGGCCAAGTCATCGATGCTAAGTCATGCAGTCGACAGATGATGATGATGATGCTTGTCCTGTAACAAGCAAGTGGTCGATCTTTCCATTGGCGATGTAGAGAGACCCCTCACGTTTTTCGTGTGCTACCACCATGGCACCCTTGGACACCTTCCAGCTTCTCTGCTCGAAGGATACTCTATAACCAGAGTCAGTCAGATGCCTGACTGATATAAGATTTCGCCTGAGATCCGGTACATGCCAAACGTCATTCAACGTCAAGGTGGTCCCGCCCTCCATCTTGAGGGTATAATTTCCCTTCCCAGAAACTTTGTAAGGTTGATCGTCACCAAGATAGACTGTCCCCAAGTCCTTCTTTGCGAACGATGAAAGCAGCTTTTGTTATGAGGTTGCATGAAAAGATGTGCCAGAGTTGATGGCTCACGCATCGCTTTTGTCTTCGAGGGATAGGAGAAGTGCATCTGAATCTGTCTCGTGCATGAGATTGGCTGCACCGTCAGCCCGATCATCCCCTGCTGATGCTGGAACAGAAACTCTACAGTCCCGTGCAAAGTGACCATTCTTTCCGCATCTGAAGCACTTCCCTTCACCGTAACCATTCGGGTTTGGCCCTTTAGACTTCCCTATGGATTTTGATTGGCCTCGTTGTCCCCTACCATTCTTCTGCGCACACCCTCGTGCGTCGACATGCAGAGCACTCTCACTGCTAGAGGCCTCAGCTCCTGAGACTTTAAGGCAAGATTCTTCATCCAGAATTGCCCCAATTACCATGTTGAGCTTCATCTTGTCATTACCATTGGTGTTTCTCACCGCCATCACCATATTCTCCCATGAATCTGGTAGACAAGAAAGTAACAGAAGAGCTTGGATCTCATTATCGAACTTGAGATCTACTGTAGCAAGCTATTGCACAACAGCCTGAAATTCGTTCAAGAAGTCTGCCACGTGAGCTCCTTGCTGCATCTTCAGATTGAATAGCTTCTTCATCAGGTACACCTTATTTGAAGCAGACGGCTTCTCATACAGCGCCTCCAAGGCCTCCATTAACTCCTTGGTGGTGGTCGCATGCGAGACGTTGTAAGTCACATGCTGATGAAGGTTGAGCCTGAAGGTGGAAAGTGTTTTACGATCGAGCATCTTCCACTTATCATCGTCCATTTTCTCAGGTTTCCCCGCCTCTCCTTGGAGGGGTAGGAAGAGATCCTTCTAGTACAAATAGTCTTCTATTTGTATCCTCCAATACCTAAAATTTTGGCTGCCGAACTTCTCAATTCTAAGCATGTTGTCTTCAACTGTAGATCCCATGACGAAAGATTACGTCTTTCTTGAACCGTATTTGTGAATAGTATCATATTCATGAATAGTGTCATACACGTGAATAGTGCTCAGTGCCTTAAAAGAGTAAATAATAATCTAACTTATTTTCTGATGTGGATGATTCACTTTTAGTGGCAACCACATAGCATACGATAAGCAGATATATATACTCTAAGTCAGGCTCTGATACCAGTTGTTAGGATACACCACAATAATAACACCTCGAACGAAGACGTAATACACAAAATAAAGACACAAAAATCAATCAAAGTACTCACAGATATACGTGGTTCACTCTTTCGGAGCTACTCCACGGCGCAACGACGACACCAAATTCTTTTATATCCTAAAAGAATAAATCAAAGAGAACACCCTCTCTTGATCAGATACACTCCAAGAACTTTCACAATCTCTCTTTGTGTTTTCTCTCTTACTCTTCTATGAGAGGAGTTGTTTCTGGGATGAGATTTCCTTAAGAGTTTAGGGTCCTATTTATAGTGTTTGGAAAATACTATACACTAATAAAATATTATTAGTGTGACCCTCCACTAATAATAATTAACTAGTGGGACCCGCATCTTTTTTTTATTTTTCTCAAAAAAACCACCATCGAAAGAGAGAGAGAGGGGGGAGGGTCAAACTTTGTGGCTTGATTGGCTGGGGTGGTTAACATTTTCAAGAGAGATAAAATCTAACTAAATTTTATTTAGTTATACATGCATTTTGTTGAGTGTGTAACTAAAATCACAAATTTGAGTGAAATATGCATACTTTTAGAGAATTTCCTTTGATGAATTTATCCTATATGAAAAATAAACAATAAATTTAATAAGATTTAAGTATTTTAAGTCTGTGGGTCCCATTTTTTGATGCAAAACCTACCAAATACATGGAAACAAACAAACGCTAAAACGTCAAAGACTAATTTCTCTTAAATCTCAATTTCAATTATGATTAAAAGGTAACTAAGGTGAATAATGAATAAATAGGTTTAATTTTTATGGGGCATACTTAGTCAATCAGAATATTTTTTGCTAAAAGTGCGATAATTGTTAAAGTGGGGTATTTTTTTAAAAGTGAGAGATATTTCTCTAAAAAAAGTAAGATATTTCTCTCAAAAAGTAAAATGAGACATTTTAGTGGAATAATTGGGAACAATTTTTTAAAGTGGGATATTTTGATAAAATGATGTGGGATAATTTGTGATAATCAAGAAGTATATAATGTTGATGTCAGTTATCAAAGAGGGAATTTCAGTGTGGATTTTTTAGTGTGTTAGGGTTCCTCAATCTTTTTCGATGGTTAGTTATGGAGCATAGGATTCAGTTTGTACCCAAACATTCATGAGAGGGTCGAATTTGGGAACTACGATGGTTCCTCCGATGGTCAAGTCAGTAGTGGTTTGAGTGGAGATAAAAGCATAATTGTGGTGTGTTTATTTTCAAAAGATTGCTTACCTCCCTATAAAAAATAGTGCAGCAAATCCAAGGGACAATTGTGTAAATTTGGTCAAGCCCAAACAGATAGCTTAGTTGGGTATCGGCTACAGACGATATGCGTCATCTATGCGATTAGTGCGATGGTGACAAGGGAAGTATGGTGCTGACAGGGTCCGATGAGTCATTAAGACTTTTGGGGATAGAGTAAAGATGATTCCGACCATGCATTCAATATGATGGTGATTAATTATCAGCGAGAAATTCGAGGACAAACCGTCGTTCTACTCGGCTTTGCAAGTTGACCGATAAAAAGACACATTTTTATTCGACACCTTGGACTAGGAGGTTCTTGACTCTGTCTTGGGAAATGAGAAGGCATGGAGCCATCTTTAACTACGGGGTCCAAGTAAGGATGTCTTTCCACTCGACTCTTCTTGGTAATGGTCAAGTGATGTCTGTTTTCTTCAAAAGTCGTTTCCATTGATGATTCTATTAAACTTCGGTTGTTTACAATGAATTACAATAAAAAATTAAGAAAATTATAACTTTTGAGAAAATAACACAAAAAATCGTTTATCGATTCTTGTTTTTTTGTGGGACTTTGCCTGTGTCGGGAGTGCTTCGGCTCGTAGACCACCGATTCACAGATTTGTGAGGGTCTTTGGTATCCTTCCTTCGTTTAGAAGTAAAAATAAAAATCAGTGAATATCTTTTCAAAGTAAGACGATCACTCTTCTTAAGATCAAGTCAAAGCTCGAATCTCAAGGAATCACACGAAGAACTCAAGTTTTACTATTCTATCTGCTCTCTCTGCTCCAATTTGCTCGATCCCCCTCGATAATGACCCTCTGGGGGTATTTATAGCCTCTGGGATACTTTTAACTGAAAAATACAATCATGTGAAGAAGTTAAGGCTGTGAGACAGTGTTTACTATCTCGACGGCCGAGACAGTGTTTGCTATCTCGGCTTCCAAGACAGTAAAGACTATCTCAGAAAATCCAACTGCCTGGCAGTTTCTACTATAACTACCTTCTCACGTTTCAAACTCCGTTATTTTGGCGGTTATCCACGTGATTCTCACCCATGATGTTTCCCATGTTCTTTGACAGTTAATGGACACGTGTGTGGCAGTTATTTTAGTAACTTTTAATCATCTCAAAGCTGTCTCGTGTGCGAGACAATAAATATTGTCTCGCTGCGAGACAGTAAACACTAAACATTGTCTCGCTGCGAGACAGTAAACACTGTCTCGCATTGCGAGACAGTAAACACTGTCTCGCTGGCAAGACAGCAAATATTATCTCGGGTGCGAGACAGTTCACACTATTTTGATTTTTCTAAGACAGCATGAGGTCAATTCTTGTGATCTTTTGGGTGATCTTCTCTATGTTTGGATATCTATCAGTATTTTTTTGATGCCTACAAATACCCCCTCCAAAGTATTCCAGACTTATTCTTTTACAGAGGAGTCTGGGACACTTTGGATAAGATAGATTTTACTTACGATCCCTTCAATGCTTGGTTGAGTAGATCGTGTAGAAGGAGCCATAAATGGCTTCAACTCCTGATCTCTTCCTCCCTTAGTCTATTCAGTTCCTTGTAGAATAGCTAATATTCTTCCGGTACTGCGTTTATCGCTTGATCGTTGTCGATATCTTGAATCGAAGCTGGTATTTGTACTTGTGAATTCAGCTTTTGTCATCAAATTGATACTTGTATACCCATTGGGAGTTCGTCAGGTTATCCTTAAGAATATTCAGAGTAATATTCTCCAGAAACTTCCTGACAAACGTAGGAAAACAGTTTAGACTCATGTACTTATTGGAGTGTCCATATGTGTCGCATAGAGATTGTGGTCTAAAACACTACTAAATGAAGGCTTCTGACTAAGACAATGTCTGTTGTCTCGTGCTGCGAGACAGTGTTTGCTGTCTCGCGCTGCGAGACATGATCGGCTGCGACACTACGGCCTCAGCAGCGAGACCGTTGGCTCCCACTATGGTCGCCCGTTTGTTTTATTCAAAAGTCATTTCCATTGATGATTCTATTAAACTTCGATCGTTTACAATGAATTACAATGAAAAATTGAGAAAATTATAACTTTTGAGAAAATAACATAAAAAATCGTTTATCGATTCTTGTTTTTTGTGGGACTTTGCCTGTGCCGGGAGTGCTTTGGCTCGTGGACCACCGATTCACAGATTCGTGAGGGTCTTTGGTATCATTCCTTCGTTTAGAAGTAAGAATAAAAATCAGTGAATATCTTATCAAAGTAAGACGATCACTCTTCTTAAGATCAAGTCAAAGCTCGAATCTCAAGGAATCACACAAAGAACTCAAGTTTTACTATTCTATCTGCTCTCTCTGCTCCAATTTGCTCCACCCCCCTCGATAATAACCTTCGGGGGGTATTTATAGCCTCTGGGGCACTTTTAACTGAAAATTATAATCATGTAAAGAAGTTAAGGCTGCGAGACAGTGTTTACTATCTCGGCGGCCGAGACAGTGTTTGCTGTCTCGGCTTCCGAGACAGTAAAGACTGTCTCGAAAAATCCAACTACCTGGCAGTTTCTACTGTAACTGACTTCTCACGTTTCAAACTCCATTATTTTGGCAGTTATCCACATGATTCTCACCCACGATGTTTCCCACGTTCTTTGACAGTTAATGGACACGTGTGTGACAGTTATTTTAGTAACTTTTAATCATCTCAAAGTTGTCTCGTGTGCGAGACAATAAATACTGTCTCGCATTGCGAGACAGTAAACACTGTCTCGCTGCGAGACAGTAAACACTAAACACTGTCTCGCTACGAGACAGTAAACACTGTCTCGCATTGCGAGACAATAAACATTGTCTCGCTGTAAGACAGTAAACACTGTCTCGCATTGTGAGACAGTAAACACTGTCTCACTGGCAAGACAGTAAATACTGTCTCGGGTGCGAGACAGTTCACACTGTTTTGATTTTTCTAAGACAGCATGAGGTCAATTCTTGTGATCTTTTGGGTGATCTTCTCTATATTTGGATATCTATCAGCATTTTTTTGACGCCTACAATATCATTTACTGGACTCATCCTAAATAGGGTCGAGTCGATATGATGCACAATTAATTTAGAATAGGCGTCGACTCCTGGGGAGGAGTAACACTTGGTCATTTCCATGTCGTAACATATAATTTATGGATTTTGCTGATATACTGCTATTTATATTATTTAAACTTATTATTATTTTAATAATTATTTAATATAATGTTAGTTATTATTGAATAACTTTTCGTTAGAGTACTATATACTGCTAATAATTATTATAATAATAGTTCATAATTCTTTTTGAATTGTTATAGTACAAGTCTTAAAAATTAAAGTTTTTTCCCCTACTTCCTTCTTTACCCCTAAATCTCTTTCCCTCTAGTCACCCATCACACAGCTTTCAAACCCAACCAGTGGTGGATCTCAGGAGACGAAGTCAAAGCACTTGATCCTTTGCCCCATACTTGGAGATGCTCTTCCCCTTCGATCAAATAGCGACGCTACTTATGATGTGATTAGTATTGATAAATTTGATTGGAATATTCATACCATCAAGATGCATCTTCTTTTCGGGAACCTAACTTTTAGAAACTCCAAAGTTAAGCGTGCTTGGTCTGGAGAAATTTTAGGATGGGTGACCCCCTGGGAAGTTTTCTAGGGAGCGCAAGAGTGAGGACAAAACGTGCTGAAAAGACATGTAGTGGTTTGTGAGGCCAGTCCATCAGATCTAATAGCGTACCGACTCTGAGATTCCGCGGCGAGGCGTTACAAATGGTATCAGAGCAAAGCCAACCGGAATTGTGAGAACTAAGTGTTATGCGGCGCAAAGTGTTACGTCGAGAGGGCGGGAGCCACCTCTTGAGGCCGTAGGAGCCACCTTTAGAATCTCACACGGATGATACGGTCTTAGATGATATGATTTGGCGCAACGAGGACATTGCGAGTTTAAGTGGGGGAGTTTGTAATACCCCAACCCTTGAGAGGGTGATGTGATTAGTATTGATAAATTTGATTGGAATACTCATACCATCAAGATGCATCTTTTTTCGGGAACCCAACTCTTAGAAACTCCAAAGTTAAGCGTGCTTGGCCTGGAGAAATTCTAGGATGGGTAACCCCCTGGGAAGTTTTCCAGGGAGCGCGAGAGTGAGGACAAAACGTGCTGAAAAGACATGTGGTGGTTTGTGAGGCCAGTCCATCAGATCTAATAGCGTACCGACTCCGAGATTCTGGGGCGGGGCGTTACAGGCTTAGCTTAATCCGCTAACGTTCGTTTCGGATATGTAAAGTCATATCTCATAATTTTTTAATAAATTATGGATCTATGACTTTTTTCTTTAAAATAATCATATAAATCTAATATTCAGTAAAATAAAAAAATAGCATGTAAAGAGAGGAGTAAGAGGAGAGACGGTCTAATCTGATGGCATGGTTAGATGATGTCATGACCATCGGAGGAAGAGAAAATAGAGAAAATAAAACAAATATGAAAAATAAAAATAAGAAATAAACATGAGAGTTCTAGTTTTTTTACCAAGTAGTTCTAGTCTAAAACTTGGGATAACTTCAGAGAATAGAGCTCTCATTTTTATATAGAAAACTGAAAAAGATGGGAAACTTGAGATAATTTGAGAGACTAGAACACTCATTTTTATATAGAAACTTGAAAAAAGTAGTATATTTTTTTACCATTATCTCAATTCTAATTTTATGAAGGATTTAGTAAATTAAATTAAAATATTCTCAATATTTTAGAAAGGTATTTCATATACTTTTCTTTAGATTTACAAATAATTAAATATAACATTATTAGTAAATAATGAAATATAACATTATTAGTTATGTCCTGTGATGACTAGCATTAAACATCCAACTAATGTTTCATCAAAATAAAAAAAATCAACTAGTATAATTTATTCGACTCGTACCATAGTGCTGACAAATGAATTAACTTCAACGCTATAAGGAAAAGTTATAATTCAACATTTTAACTCTTTTCAGTTTCTTCAAATTTTAGAAAGTGTGTATAGAAAATGCATGAGAATAGGGAGATTAATTTTAATTCTCTTCTTAAAATTTTTATTTTCTAACTATAATTTTACTATTCATTTTTCATAGAAAGCAAACATGACGTAAAAATATATAAATAACATATCAGTTACTATATCAACTTTCATTTTCAATTTCTACCAATCAAACGAACAAAAATTCTAAATAAAAACAATTAAAAAATATTTTCTGAACAACTTATTTTATTTCCATATGTTTTCCTTGGGCTTCTTTGATTGTTTTCTATAAGTAAAAGGAAATATATTTCCATGTGTCTCTAGTATTTCGTTCATTTCATAAAAAAATATTTCTAGTGTTTGTTTTGCCAGAAAAACATGGGATGTGATTTATTTTCATCACTAATTTCCTTAGTTTGGTTCAAATAGAAAATAAATGAAGTTATGGAAATTATTGGACCTTCATTGCTTTCTTCTATATTTTTTATTCGGATAAATGGAGGTTTCTTCTGATTTCAAAGTTTTCGGAGAGGAAATCATGTTTCCATTAATTTGAGATGAGTTGGCACAATTGTCAATAGAATTTTCTTATTTTATTTTATTTTTTTGAGTTTTTTTGTGGTTGGATGGGTGGGTGTGTGTGGGTGGGTGGGTGGGTGCCGCCCGGGGGGGGGGGATGGCAATTGTTTGGTGGTTTTTCAGATTTCTTTTTGGGGTTTTTTTTTTTAACCAACTAAGCAGGCCAAATATGATGGGGTCTGATTGAATTCCCCCAAAATCCTTGGGAGAAAATTAAACAACAGGAAGAAGATAATGATACTTATCCACAATGATGCCAATAATATCGCCTAGTAGAATAAGCATGCCTCTGGAGATAAATCCGCAAACACCAATTAATTAGTAGATAGACCCAGCTGGACTGCCTATTAGGCTCTTTGAGACCCAGCTGGGTTGCCTATTCAGGCTCTTTGCGACGCAGCTGGATCTGTTCTCTGACACCAAAGTTTTCGACTAAATTATGGAAAGAGCAATGCATTACACTGCCAAATTAACACCTAAAAAGAATTGATAGGAAAACATTTTATTGAGTTTTCTTTTACAGATTTTTTTTAACTTTTCATCAAGCATTATTGGTGTGGACAGAAGTCGAATCGTGAATAGATTCGCGCACACTTCTACGCGCTAACCACTACATTTATATTTTCTTTAAATGTCTTATACATGAATAGGTTTTCTTACATATAATACAGCGCGGTTAATTGCACAGAGACATCAGGTACTAGTACGTTTGTTATACTTATTTATTTAGGAGGAATTTTCAAAACCAATCGGTTTTGAAATTTATTCCTAAAAAAAGACCCCTTTCAACCTTAATTTCAAAAACAAACCTAGTTGGATGAAACTAGGTCTGTTTTTGAAAAAAAAATTCCAAACTTCACGGGAGTTGAACTCCCGAGAAGTTTTTTCTCATAACAAAACTTCACGGTAGTTGAATACCCGTAAAGTTTGAAATTTTTTTTTCAAAAACCGACCCAGTTTTAACCAACTGGGTCGGTTTTTGAAATTAAGGTTGAAAAGGGTCGTTTTTAAAAATAAATTTCAAAAGCGGATGGTTTTGAAAATTTGTCATATTTATCTATTAGGAGGCTGTTTGTTTGCCTTTAAAAAAAGGGAAATCAAAGAAATAAAAAACTATTTCTAAGAAAAAATGTTTTTGGGAATGCTTGGTTGGCTAAAAAAAGAAGGAAATCAAAGAAATGGAGATGAGATGATGTTAGTTGTCACCTTATTATAGGATGATGTGCATGATTTTTTAAGTAAACTTGTTTTGATGTTGTTTGGTTGGCGAAAAAAATAAGAAAATAAATTATAAGAAACATATTTCATGTAATAGGTTGTTTTCTTTTGTTTGGTTCATTTTTAAAATTAAGAAAATAGATGAGATGAGATGAGTTGTCATTATATTATTGGATGATGCGACCCACACTTACGCCTCGTTTGGTACGCGGGAATAGAGTCAAGTGAGAATGAAAAGAATGTAGGAATGGAATGGAATAGATGTGGGAATGGAATGCATATTCTCATTCTCATGTTTGGGCGCGTTTAGAGAGTAGAACAGGAATGACAATATTATTCACATTCCCTTGTTTGGTATCATTTGTTCACAAGTGAGAATAAAATTTAGTTTTCTAATAATGCCCTTACCAAAACACAGAATTTTAAAAATATTAAAAATATTTTAAAAATAACTAAATAATTCATTTTTTTAGAAAAATAAGTTTTACAGAAATGATTTTTTTCCTTAGAGAAACAAATTTTTATGTAATAGTTATATTTTGTCACAACATCTCGGCAATAATTTTGGACTTTTGGCTTACAAATTAAAAAATAATTTTTATAGAAATTATGTTTAATTATAAATAATTATAATTTCACTTTTCTAACTTCTAATGCTACATGTCGGTGTTAATATACTTCTTAGAAACGATATCAAAAATTTATTATAAAAATAATATCACAAGATATTAGAACTATGGTAAGGTTAGTGATATAAATTTACTTAGGAACCATGTTTGTAAATTAGAACTTGGGCATATTATATTCATGCTTATATTTATTTATATATTTATACTAGTAGCTTAAGATAAGATATTTTTATAAAAATAATTTTCATATAGGAATTTATATCTAATTGTATCTTTTAAGAAGGGTATAAATGGAAATCATTTGATTATTTTTATTCCCACTTAAGTGGGAATATCAATTCCTTGTTAAATGGTTGGGAATGACAATTCCCACATAAAGTGGGAATTGATAAGAAGTGGGAATTTCAATTCTAACATCTAAAAGTACATCGTGTTTGGTACGTGGGAAAAAAGAGTTGGAATTGAATTCCATTCCCACTCATTCCCGCGTACCAAACGAGCCCTTAAGGAAATCGTTTTCCTAGCTTTTTGGGAGGAAATGGGTGGAAATAAAATGTTAATGAGATGAGATGAGTTGTCACCATCTTATTGGATGATGTGAGTGATTTGAAATGATGAGATGAGATGAGTTGAGTGATGTTGTGGATGAAAATAATATTTTATTAGATGTGGTGGATGAGTTATTGGATGAAAATAATATTTTATTAGATATGATGGATGAATTGTTGGATAGCGAATTCCTAATCTATTTTGATAGCATGAGGTTATTAGGATTCCTAATCTATTTTCGTAACATGAGGTTATTAGGATTCCTAATCTATTTTGGTAATAGGTTATTAGGATTCCTAATTTGTTTTATTTTTTATTTTAGAATTTCTAGTATGTTTATAATTTTAGGATTTCTATATATATGGAACAATTGGAAGAAAGAATTGAGAAGAAAATTGGGGATATTTGGAGCAAAGAAAAGAGGTATTTTCTGAGCTATTTGTTTATGGTTTTGTTTGGAGAGATTAAGAGCTTGTTGGTGAGATTAGTTTGTTCCTTCGAGTGATTTGTAATCTCAGTTTGTACTCTTTCTCAATTAGTGAAAAACTCATCTCCTTTCTTGCCCCGTAGACGTAGTCAATTTACCGAACCACGTAAATTTCTTCTGTTATTTGGTGATTGTGCTTGTTTATTTGGTTGTGATCTCTCTTGTTTGGATTGTGTGTGATTCGACCGCTTCCGCGCCGCGCACAACAAGTTGTTGGATGAAAATAATATTTTATTAGATATTGTGGATGGGTTATTGGATGAAAATATAATGACCGTAAATTTTTAATGCCGGCTTAAATAATTTTTCTGGTGTTTAAACGTTGAATATTATTTTTCTAAAATAATATTTGTATTTTCCCCAATCTCTCTAGAATTTTCTATGATTTAAAATACGATTTTATATTTATTTTAATAATTTTGCTAATTATAAATTTAATTATTTCGGTAAAACTTTTTGAATTAATAGTTAATTATTCATTATTGCTATTGTCGTTATTATTTTGACCATAAATTTTCAATATTTATTTGAATAAATTTTCTAGTATTTTAATTATTTTTAAAGGGGTATTTTCCCTGTATTTTCCCTCTCACCGGTACTCCACTCTGTCTCTCTTTCTCCAATAATTCATCCTCTCTCTCCTACCCCACTTCCCCAATTCCCTCCCCCTTTCACGCAAATACCCTACCTCGTGTTTCCCCCTCTTTTTATTTTAATCTCTTGTGCTCTCTCTCACTCACGAGCTCTCATTTCTCTCTCTCTCTCTCTCTCTCTCTCTCTCTCTCTCTCTCTCTCTCTCTCTCTTCAACTCAATCTCTCTCTCGTTCTCTCACTTTCTCTCACTTTCCCTCTCTTCATCATCTCTCTCAGCCTCTCTCTATCTCTCTCCTATGCTCAACGCCCACGCCATCTCCAGCAGCCCGCAACCGCCTCTCCAGCTAGACCCGCCGCGCTGTCCAGCCGCCGACAGCCTCCCCTCCACCGCCTCTGCTCAGCTCACCGCCGCCCCAAGCTCAGCCCTCCCCGTCCTCCTCCTGCCCTTCCCAGCTCCAAGACCCCCTCCACGAGCTCCACCAGCGCCGCCTCCTCTGACCGCCCGCCGTCCGACCCGGCTCACGCCCGAGCTCGCCCCGCCACCTCGCCTTCCCTCACCCGCCGCCGTCAAGCACCGCCCTCTTCACCACCACTCGCCCCCATCCTTTGCTGCACCATCACCTCCGCCTGCGGCTACCCCTCCTCTGCCTGCACCACCTCCAGCCCCCTCTCCTGCTCCGCTGTCTGACAGCCGCCAGCCCTTCGCCTAAGCCGCTCCCCTCTGCCCTGACCACGCCTGCTCCGCCCTATTCGCCGCCCAGCATGCCCCAGCGGCCTGCCGCCTTCGCCAGCGCCAGCGACCAACCACAGCCACCCTATGCACCAGACCCGCCGCTGCCACCAAGCTCCGACCAACCCCCAACAGCCCCGATCCGCGTAGCCGCCTCCCTCTCGAACCCCGAGCTTCTGTCGATGCCACCGTGTCGTGCTCAATCCCAGTCCGCCACCTCGTCGCCGAGCTCGCCGTTTCCCGACACCGACCGAGTTCGTCATCGCGCTCCACCGCATCCGATCCGACCCGCGCCGTCGACGTCGAATCGTTCGACGAAAACCCCGAGGCAAGATCCCGCTCCTCTTGACTCATCAATTCCTATTTATATCTGTCGTTAATTAGTTGCATAGATTAGATTATGAATTGTTATTATCTGCGTGGGCTTGTTGATGAATTGGTGAATTATCTGGTTATGTTAATTTATAATTGTTATTATCTGCGTGGGTTTGATGAATAATATTGATTTAAATCATAGTTATGTGATAAATAATATTTTCAGAATAATGATAATGAAGTGAAAGAATTTATTTTGATAACGGAATCATTTTGGAGAATTTATAATATTAAAAAAGAATTTATTTTGAGAAAAAGAATTATTTTAGAATAATAATTGATGAGAAATAATTTTAAAGAATTTATTCTAGGAAATATAATATTTTGGATTATTATAATGAGAATTAATTTCTAAAAGAAATTATTTTGGGAAAGGAATTATTTTTTTTAAAGTACGTAGTTGCTGATTCATGATTATATTTCATGTTTGTGATTATTTTATTGTATTTGACATGTCTGCTTTTATTGTTCCTGATTATATTGAGAATCGTTAGTAGTTTATGACTAGAATGACCTGTGTGACGTGAGTAAGACCTAGAGACTCGTGTGTTGTTGTCTTAGAAAAGCGAGAAGAGTTAGGATGAGGAAGTCATGGTTCATGTAATTGGATAAGACTGTTGATATATCTTCCAGGTTCGTACCAGTGGATCGGTGTCGCCACTGGGGGCTGATTGGTTGGGTCAAAGTAGATAGGTATCGCTACTTTGGTTCATGAATTTATTTGATTGGATGCACGTGGGGGATATGCGAACAGTCAGTTATCCGATGGTATGAGCGTTGACTCTGTGTGAGATGTGAACCAGTGACCTGTTATAGGATGGCTAGTTACATGACTTATTACCAGTGGATCGGTGTCGCCACTGTGGTTGATTTGTTGAGTCAAGGTGAATCGGTGGCATCACCTTGGTTAGGATTTATGGATTCTTGTGAGATGTAGATCGGTTGTATTTCTTTTCATACATAGATCGGGATTAATATTTAATTATTTAAAATTTGAGACATATGGTATATATATGAGGGTTTCCTTGATTGGATTATTTCGCTCGACGTACTACGTCTCTTGTTGTAGATTTTTAAGTATTAATTCCATCTAGTTGTATGACCTTTATGGCTTGTATGATTGTTTCTGATCGCTAGCTACATGATCTCGTTACCCGATCGATTTTGGATGCTTTATGTTGTTATGATTTTAGTAGTGTTTTCATGTTGATTGTGGTTTTCAGTTGTACGTTCTTTCGTTGTTTCTTTTATCGTATCAATTTCCGCTTTGGTTTTCGTTTGTTCTATTTTCTTTTGTGGGGTCTTGCCGTGCGCCATGCACCTGACGTACACCTGTTTTCTCTGGTGTACGTCAGACTTAGAGGAAGAACAGGTTCAGCTGGGAGATCGACAGGAGCCGGAGGATTCTCAGCAGGAGTGCCTTATAGATGGAGTAGAAGAACAAGTTGAAGCTTAGTTATTCCTTTCAGTTTATTTTTCGTAGTATTTCCTTCTCGCCTGATCATTGTATGTTATATTCTCCAGTAATCTTTTGTTCAGCTTTGTATAATGGCATGTTTGACCCGTATTTTTATGTCTCGGATGTTATCCCATTTGTGATATGATATTTTTATTCTGAATTTATTTATTATATTCTTGCTGATTGTGATCAGGGACCTGTGACTTCGCATTGTATTTATTACCAGACGCTTAGCGTATTGGATTGAGAAGAAAAGAAAAAAAATAATAGTGTATATTTCTTCTCAATCTAATACGTCGTGGGCTTGTTCATGCTCCGGTTCCCCGGTATTTTGGGAAGCGGGGCGTGACAGGTTTTAGTGGTGGCCCATGCAGGTCACGGTTCCGATCACGGTCCCGAGTTCCCACTAGTAAGAATGTATTAGGCAATTTAGATACATATCATATTTCATCTGTAAAACTATTCTTGAGTCCTTATCCTATTTTCTTGATAGATTTCGTTTCGTCTCTATCTTATCACTCTTTGACTCCGGAATTTTCCACGGTTCTTGTCCTATCGCTGCGCGATTACCCTAATCCATCTTTCCTCGTATCGGTCGTTATTATATGTGTTATTATTTTTACAACTATATTTTTTTATTTGACTTATACATTATTTGATTGTATTAATTTTGCATTATTTATTACATATTTTATGTATCACATACAGTGTTGTATTATATGTTTTTATTTGTTTATAAATCTATTTTATCTTCCGTAGTTCATGTTTTATGTATTATACATTTTATTTATGTATATTACGCTAATTGTATTTATGTGATTTTTGACTATTATACAATATACTACTATGTCTAAATTGGTTTTATATAGTGATGATTATTATTGTTGTATTTTGTTTATATTTATGAATATTATTAATAATTCTAATTTATCATATTGTTTGTCGAATATATAATTATGTTCTTCTTATTACGTTTTATATAATACGTTTATTTTGAATCACGTGTTTACTCTTATGTCTATTTTTATCATATAATATTTTGTCTCTTTCCATCAAAAATTTATTTTTGTTAGCATGATTAGTACCATGATTATTCAGACTTTTATATGCTTATTATAATGTATTTTTTTTTATTTTTAACGCTTATTATACATAATGATTATATTTGTTATACACATCATATGTTTCTGAATCTTGTTTATCCCTTTTTGCTTTTATATCTTTTATTTTTATACTTAGATTTTATTTGTGTTTCTTTGAACCTAACTATGATTTGATATTATTTACTTTGTGTTATATAACTGTTTGTATGCTAGTAATTATTGTGTATCGTTTTATTCGGCTATTGATTATTATTATGATTTGCATCTGTTTGTTTGTCTATATGTATTAATGTGTTTCTATATATGTTTATTTCTTAATGTTATTTTTAATTATGATTATGTATGTTATGTATACCTATTTATAATCTTTATTGTACTGCTGCCTGATTTGTTCTGTATTATTGTCCTATATCTGGTGCTTTTCTAGTAATATTACGTTATTCTTGTGTTTTAGTATATTTCAGTCATTTTACATTGTCTGCTATTGTATATTATATTATAAGTGCATTATTAACTTACTAGCTTGTTTTATTACTAAAATAGTTTCATTTAGTATATTTTATTTCATTCTTTATTTATAATTACATGTATCATTATTGTTTGATTTAATTTATCAATCATTTTATCTTTCTTAGTTTTGTTTATGTTTTTCTTACTTATTTTCTATATACAGTTCCTTATTCATTCTAATACTTACTTTTTATTTTGTTCTTTGTTCATGTTAGTCTGCTTTATTTATTTAGTCATAATATTTATATAAAGTTTGTGTTTTCGATAATTATTACTGTGATATACGACTATAATTATTTATTTTGTTTTTGATATGATATACTATATATAATTCATTTTCTAATATGTTGTTGTGTCATATCACCTTGTCCTTTCATGATTATCTGCTTTATATTGTTTTGTGCATCATATCTTTTTGGTTTATGTTCAATTACCTTCTAATATTCCACTTGCATTGTGCTGCTTATTTTTATATAATTATATTATTTGTCATATTCTAATTTCTGTGTATACATTTTGTAAATTCCTAATATTTGTGTAATGAATTATTTATCTGCTAAATTTTGCATACTGTTTTACATGATTATTTGATTGTATAATTAATAATTGTGTTTAGCTACTTATATTTGACTATCTTTGTATCTTTTCTATGTTCCAGACTACTTTTCATCATTCCATCAATTAAATATGTTTTCTTTTATTTGTGTTTATTTTGTATGTATTATTATTCGGATTACTTTATTGTTTTACAGGTTTATTTATTCTTATTATGTTGATTGATACCTTCTCCTATTACTTATTTGATGATTACGTGATTTGTATTTCTTTTGTTTTAAGTTACACTATATCTTTTATCATAATAATCTTGCTGTATGTAATATATATTCAGTACTTTGAATGATTCGTGTATTACGCATTTGTGTTCATGTTATTATATATATATTTATAATTTCTATGTATTTCTTCTAAGACAATTGCCACCTTTTGTGTCTCGTATGTATTGAATACTAGCATATTTTATGATTGTGATACTGCTGCATATATTATGACATAAATTTTTTTTTTCATACACTACTAATTGTTCTTTTATGTATTAATCCTGAATTGCTTGATATCACATTATACTAGTATACAAATATTTATTTTTACATTGTTATATGTCTATTTCTATGCCTTTTGATAAATACTTTGTAATTTATTTTTAGTGTGTTTGACTATATTGATATTACGAATTAATTGTGAGGTTATAACTTTATCCTTTGATATGTATATATTATTTAATTGATGTCATGTTATTTTGATGATTGAAGTAAATTTTCATCCACCTTTATGAAGAATTTACTCATGTGTGTTATGATATTGTTATTATGGTCTACTATATGCATGCTGAATCTTAGCTGTCATATTTTATATCTTATATTGTGTCGTTATTGTTTTACGTTCTCCTCTGCTTGTGGACATCGTTCCATATCTCTGTCCTTGGGTTCTTTCTGCATCATTTTATTTTAAATTCTGAGGACGGAATTTGTTTTACGGGGGGTAGGATGTAATGACCGTAAATTTTTAATGATGGCTTAAATAATTTTTCTGGTGTTTAAACGTTGGATATTATTTTTCTAAAATAATATTTGTATTTTCCCCAATCTCTCTAGAATTTTCTATGATTTAAAATACTATTTTATATTTATGTTAATAATTTTGCTAATTATAAATTTAATTATTTCGGTAAAACTTTTTGAATTAATAGTAAATTATTTATTATTGCTATTGTCATTATTATTTTGACCATAAATTTTCAATATTTATTTGAATAAATTTTCTAGTATTTTAATTATTTTAAAGGGGTATTTTCCTTGTATTTTCCCTCTCACCGGTACTCCACTCTGTCTCTCTTTCTCCAATAATTCATCCTCTCTCTCTCCTACCCCACTTCCCCAATTCCCCCCTTTCACGCAAATACCCTGCCTCGTGTTTACCCCTCTTTTTATTTTAATCTCTCGTTCTCTCTCTCTCACTCACGAGCTCTCATTTCTCTCTCTCTCTCTTCAACTCAATCTCTCTCTCGTTCTCTCACTTTCTCTCACTTTCCCTCTCTTCATCATCTCTCTCAGCCTCTCTCTATCTCTCTCCTCCGCTCAACGCCCACGCCATCTCCAGCAGCCCGCAACCGCCTCTCCAGCCAGACCCGCCGCGCTGTCCAGCCGCCGACAGCCTCCCCTCCACCGCCTCTGCTCAGCTCACCGCCGCCCCAAGCTCAGCCCTCCCCGTCCTCCTCCTGCCCTTCCCAGCTCCGAGACCCCCTCCACGAGCTCCACCAGCGCCGCCTCCCCTGACCGTCCGCCGTCCGACCCGAGCTCGCGCTCGAGCTCGCCCCGCCACCTCGCCTTCCCTCACCCGCCGCCGTCAAGCGCCGCCCTCTTCACCACCACTCGCCCCCATCCCCTGCAGCACTATCACCTCCGCCTACGGCTACCCCTCCTCCGCCTGCGGCTACCCCTCCTCCGCCTGCACCACCTCCAGCCCCCTCTCCCGCTCCGCTGTCTGACAGCCGCCAGCCCTCCGCCTAAGCCGGTCCCCTCTGCCCTGACCACGCCTGCTCCGCCCTGTTCGCCGCCCAGCATGCCCCAGCGGCCTGCCGCCTTCGCCAACGCCAGCGACCAAAGCCACCCTATGCACCAGATCTGCCGCTGCCACCAAGCTCCGACCAACCCCCAACAGTCCCGATCCGCGTAGCCGCCTCCCGCTCGAACCCCGAGCTTCTGTTGATGCCACCGTGTCGTGCTCAATCCCAGTCCGCCACCTCGTCATCGAGCTCGCCATTGCCCGACACCGACCGAGTTCGTCGCCGCGCTCCACCGCGTCCGATCCGACCTGCGCCATCGACGTCGATTCGTTCGACGAAAACCCCGAGGCAAGATCCCGCTCCTCTTGACTCGTCAATTCCTATTTATATCTGTCGTTAATTAGTTGCATAGATTAGATTATGAATTGTTATTATCTGCGTGGGCTTGTTGATGAATTGGTGAATTATCTGGTTATGTTAATTTATAATTATTATTATCTGCGTGGGTTTGATGAATAATATTGATTTAAATCATAGTTATGTGATAAATAATATTTTCAGAATAATGATAATGAAGCGAAAGAATTTATTTTGATAACGGAATTATTTTGGAGAATTTATAATATTAAAAAAGAATTTATTTTGAGAAAAAGAATTATTTTAGAATAATAATTGATGAGAAATAATTTTAAAGAATTTATTCTAGGAAAGATAATATTTTGGATTATTATAATGAGAATTAATTTCTAAAAGAAATTATTTTGGGAAAGGAATTATTATTTTTAAAGTACGTAGTTGCTGATTCATGATTACATTTCATGTTTGTGATTATTTTACTGTATTTGACATGTCTGCTTTTATTGTTCCTGATTGTATTGAGAATCGTTAGTAGTTTATGACTAGAATGACCTGTGTGACGTAAGTAAGACCTAGAGACTCGTGTGTTGTTGTCTTAGAAAAGCGAGAAGAGTTGGGATGGGGAAGTCATGGTTCATGTAATTGGATAAGACTGTTGATATATCTTCCAGGTTCGTACCAGTGGATCGGTGTCGCCACTGGGGTTGGTATGTTGAGTCACAGTGGATCGGTGTCGCCACTGGGGGCTGATTGGTTGGGTCAAAGTAGATCGGCGTCGCTACTTTGGTTCATGAATTTATTTGATTGGATGCACGTGGGGGATATGCGAACAGTCAGTTATCCGATGGTATGAGCGTTGACTCTGTGTGAGATGTAAACCAGTGACTTGTTATAGGATGGCTAGTTATATGACTTATTACCAGTGGATCGGTGTCGCCACTATGGTTGATTTGTTGAGTCAAGGTGAATCGGTGTCGTCACCTTGGTTAGGATTTATGGATTCTTGTGAGATGTAGATCAATTGTATTTCTTTTCATACATAGATCGGGATTAATATTTAATTATTTACAATTTGAGACATATGGTATACATATGAGGGTTTCCTTGTTTGGATTATTTCGCTCGACGTACTACGTCTCTTGTTGTAGATTTTTAAGTATTAATTCCATCTAGTTGTATGACTTTATGGCTTGTATGATTGTTTCTGATCACTAGCTACATGATCTCGTTACCCGATTGATTTTGGATGCTTTATGTTGTTATGATTTTAGTAGTGTTTTCATGTTGATTATGGTTTTCAGTTGTACGTTCTTTCGTTGTTTCTTTTATCGTATCAATTTCCGCTTTGGTTTTCGTTTGTTCTATTTTCTTTTGTGGGGTCTTGCCGTGCGCCATGCACCTGACGTACACATGTTTTCTCTGGTGTACGTCAAACTTAGAGGAAGAACAGGTTTAGCTGGGAGATCAACAGGAGCCGGAGGATTCTCAGCAGGAGTGCCTTGTAGATGGAGTAGAAGAACAAGTTGAAGCTTAGTTATTCCTTTCAGTTTATTTTTCGTAGTATTTCCTTCTCGCCTGATCATTGTATGTTATATTCTCCAGTAATCTTTTGTTCAGCTTTGTATAATGACATGTTTGACCCGTATTTTTATGTCTCGGATGTTATCCCATTTGTGATATGATATTTTTATTCTGAATTTGTCTATTATATTCTTGTTGATTGTGATCGGGGACCTGTGACTTCGTATTGTATTTATTTCCAAACGCTTAGCGTATTGGATTGAGAAGGAAAAAAAATAGTGTATATTTTTTCTCAATCTAATACGTCGTGGGCTTGTTCACGCTTCGGTTCCCCGGTATTTTGGGAAGCGGGGCGTGACAGAAAATAATATTTTATTAGATGTTGTGGGTGAATTTTAGGTATGAAAATGGATGAAATTGTATTTTTTGAGATTTCCACCTTTTCATTTCCATTTCTTGGTTTTTAGGAAATCAACCAAACATACCCTAATTTGATACTGGCGAAAGCTATAGCTGAACTAAATGTTGTAGCCACCCTCCACATTTACTCTTTTGGGGGTGTTTGGTTGCACAATTTTATAGAAATGTTTTCTCAAAATGTCTGACAATGATAATTATGTAATTAAAAAATTTCTGTAGATTTCTGTAAACTGTGTTTGGTTCAAAAAAATTACAGAAATATTTTCTGTAAAGTATAAAAAAGTATCAAAATTTACAGGAATCAATTTTCTCTCAAAATGGTCAGAAATCACCCAGAAATCTGACAACATATTGACACTTTTCTATAAATTTAGGGGGTGTTTGGTTCAATTTCTACAAATTATAGGAAATCTTGCTATTTTCTATAAAGTTATGTGTCATTTTCTTGTTTTGAACTAAACAAGCAAAGTAAAAAAAATAAGAAAATTTGTACTTTTTGACTTCTCAAAACTTTTCCTATACTTTTTTTAAGAAATACAAGAAAATCTTATTTTGGGTGGAAAACATTTTATACAATTTGTAGAAATTGAACCAAACACCCCCTTTGTTGAATGGTTCGTTATTTCCGGAGATGAAACACACAATGAGGAAGGGAGGAGCAAAGTGCAACGGTACAAGGGGTAGTTTATCTGCAACAAATCTATAAGGGATGATAAGTAGTACCTTGAGATGATAATATCTATCAAATTTAAGGGTCCATCTGCTAACATCAAATTTAAGGGATGTTAAGTAGTACCATGAGATGATCAATGATTCTCTACGTCCTTAATTACACAGAATTTCAACAATTGGCTGTCTGAATTATTAATAGCATTGTCTCATTCAGTATGACCCATGATTTTTAAAAAAATTATATGATTTATATAATGGATATTATTCGTGAGGTCCATTGTGTGAGAACTTGTGATTGGTGAATTGTTGATGTTTTCTACAACCAAGAACGTAGATGATCTCTATGGTAGGTACGTGGATTGTACGTGCAGTTAACCCTACAATTAAATATTTTTCTTTTACCTAAGGTCCTAGAGCCTAACTATCTTAGTGTATACAAACTTTGAACGTTGAAACCCAGTGGAAACCACAAATTGAACGTCGGAACATACGCGAATTATTCGCAAACGCTCTGATTTGTGGCCGTGCCTTCTTCTAATTACTTCACATTAACGTACCGCCACCACTTTTAGTCCAACAAATTAAGCATGAAATTAATTATCAAAATGCCTAGTCGTGATTCCCTACCTACAATAGAAAATTAGCACGACTATCAAGTGCACATATTCGAGTCAAAATATCCAGAGAAGAAGAATAATTAACCGAATTTCTAAAGATTAAGAGCATCTCTAATCTCGGGCATAAAGAATTATACCATGTGAAAGTGACCGTCCCCAATGCACTCGAGAGGTTGCGCAAAAGCAAAAGGAGAGGGAACAGCTGCGAGGGAAAGAGAGAATGTCCCCTTTAGAGGGTTGCCCTTCCTCTAGGGCACATGACCCTAGCACCCACCCCTCTGTGGGCCCCCACGTGACATCACCCATTGTGGGGCCCTTAGCTAGACAATTATCATAATTTCCTATCATTTATCTGAAAGAAGTAAATTTAATTTCTGAGGCATCAGCTTTAATTCACTCTCCTGTTCACATAAAGCTACACGCACGCTTGAGGGTAATCATGTGGTTTTCCTCCCTTTTTATAATTCCTTCTTTTATGTTTTTTGTAACGTGTTGCTTTTTTATTTTTCCACTTACGACATCCAAAGGTCCAAATCTCGCTTTTCAAGTGGAAGGGCCTCCTTTGTATTGTCCATTTCACATCACGTAATGCTAATAGTGTTAATGATGTTTGAACTATTTACTTACTAGAAAACTTAATTAAATCATTTTCAAAAAATAAAAAACAGTAGGAGCTTCGTAATTGAAATTCACGAAAAAGCATTCCACACGCACAAGATGTTAGTACTACATGTAACCTTTTGAAAAAAATATTAATTGCCAAGCTAATTTACATGCTACTACTTTTAGATTGATCTAACGTGAACTTGATCCTTACGATCTAGCTTTTGTTCCCCAAGATTAATGCGTAACTAGCTTTTGATCCTACTTGGTGTATTTAAATGAAAATTTTAAAAAATTAAAGTATTTGATTATTAGTTTTAAATATTTACGTGCAAGCTTTAAGAGCTTTAAGGTAAAACTGTTGCCAAGTAAGGGTGTGAAGGTGCAACGCAGGAGAAAATATAAGGGTATTTAAGCGCAAGCCATTACGTAATTTTTTTTATACTTCTATAGTGATAGGTATAATGAGGTAAAATAGCAAATAGAGTTAAATCAATGAATGACGATTGAAATTTGAAAGCTAAATAAAGTGCTACATTGTATTCTTCTTGACTCGGACAAGGTATGCACTAAATATTTAATTTTTCTTTAACTTGTTTGTATAAAATGAGCAGTTGCTTAATGTATTTTGTTTGTTTTCTTTCTTGTTTATTTTCTTTTCAACACAAAAATGCAGAACGTGATTAGTCACTGCTTTTAATTAGGACATATTATCTTTTTTCATTCATTCATTCTTTCTTTCCT
>BQKN01000768.1:99368-111894 GCA_022839385.1 Asparagus kiusianus | reverse complement strand
CTGACGCTGCTTCCACCATTCTCAGATTGAATAACCGCCTCATCAAATGAACTTTGTTCATGGCTAATAGCTTCTCATACATAATTGAGAGGGTTGTCATAAGACCTGCCATGGTCTTCTCCTTCTATAGGTTGTCTAAAAATTATTACATATAGTTGATCTCCATCAAACACCAATGATAGAAGTTATAATCTGATGTCTTCCGCATCAATAACTCGACAATTAAAGTTACAATCAAATCATTTTCATATCAACAAGTAAAGACTACAATTAGAAAAATTTCACGTAGATCAAAAAATGTTACAATTCGACGACCTTCATGGCAACCAATGAAAGCTCTGATTCAGTAGTCTTCACAATTAACAGCGAGAGTTACAATCTGACGGCTCTCATATTTCAAGGAACTAATGCAAAAATTACAAAACAATAAACTTTGTAACGCTCTGACGAAAGAGATTATAATTCAACGATCTCTTCAGTCCAAGATGAAGAGCTCATCTCTGTATTCTAGAAATGAAAACACAAGTGACCTCATTCCAGAGTCAAAGAAATGCAAACGCGGCTTCAATCCAGCTGCAAACACAGCTCCTAAAACACTGCCAACGCAGCTTCCATCCGCTGCCAAACGTAGCTCCTAAATGTTACCAACACAGCTTTCATCCGCTATCAAATGCAACTCTTAAATGCTGCCAACACAGTTTCCATCTGTAGCCCAATGCAGATTCCAAAAACTACTAACGCAGCTTGCAAACATTGTGTTTAAACGCAGATTTCATTTTAGAACGTAGTCTCTACGTTTGACTCATTCAAAAGAGCTGAACGGTTTTAAAATAGTTTTCCCCCATGATTTGAGGGATTTTCGCCCATTTAGAAGCGGATTAAGGTGATGGTTAAACCCCTTAATCCCCCTATAAATCTCAACAAACTCAACAGAGTTGGAGGCTGGATCTTTCTGGGATCTTGGAATATCATCGAATCTTTTTGGGGATCTGGACCTTGATTTTTTTCGAAGATAAAAAGGAGTTCGACACTTGGATATCTTGGAATATCCTTCAGCTTTGGTATTGGCTTATTAACCGAATTTCGGTTCAATTCAACTCTTCCAAAGAGTTTAAATTCGCACGGAGTTATTAAACTCGTTAAGAGTTCTGCTTAACTTGTCACACAAGTTTCATCGACTTTAATCCAACAAGGTGAAATGTCGGATCATCAACGAGAAGTAAACTTGACACTAATATCGAGGGAGATATCTCATCGCTACCGTGAAGAACCCAGGTTAAACAAAGGGAATGGTCTTCGTCAATCCCTTCTCTCTTTTGTAAATCGAGAATCCGATACAAGAAGATCATAATTTCTTTTTTCTAAGTCTGTTAGAAAGAAGTTGTATCGAGAGAATTATAATTCATTCTTTTTCTAAGTCTAATAGAGAGAATAATACAAATTCAATTCTCTATTTTCTTCTTTAATTTTCCCACAAACGTCTTCGCAATATTGAACGCAACATTACGAGTTAACGTCAATCTGATAACTTTGAGGGCTTGTCTGTCTAGAAGGTTCCTTTCATTTTCCTTTATAGAATTGGGCATCTTCCCCGAGAGGGGTTGATACAGATTTTTTTAATATAAATAATCCTCTATCTGTATTTTCTAGAATCTGAAATCTGTTCCATCAAACTTTTCTAATCTCACTTTTTTTTCATCTGCGGCCATCGCTCTCACTTGAATATGACTTCCTCTAGATCGTTTTAAGCTCTGATACCAGTTGTTAGGGAATACCCGGGGCTACGTTAAACCCCTAAAACAACAAAAATATAATATAGAAAAAAGTACACTAAGATTTACGAGGTTTGACAAACTTGCCTACGTCATCAGAAGCCACACAATTAATTTCTTATTAATCAAAGAAATTACAATGCAAGAGCAGATCTCAAACTTGAGATCTCTCAATAAATGAAAGTTCGTTACTGTAGCTATAGTAATAACCCTCTTTAATTTCTTTCTTAAATTCCCCCTTAAAACTTAGTGTTGAGCGCTGGGAAAAAGGAGAAGAGAAATTGCCGCTGTAGCTGAGAATAAGAAATCGGCTCCGCTAAGAAAAAATCGTGAGAGAGAAGGAGAAGAGAAGCACACGAGATCTCGGGCTTGGTGTTCCTTTTATAGGTGAACCCTAGCGCCAGGCTGGCGATAGGCTGGCGCCAGCCATGCGAGCATTCGAGCTCACTTGTGGGCCCCCAACCTCGCCTGCAAGGAGCCTCAACCTCACATGCAGCAAGTCGCCTCCAGCTTGCCTACGTCGCCTGCGTTCAAGCTCGTCTGGACTTCGCCTGGAGCTCGACTTCGCCTGAAGCTCGACTGTGGATCTCCTCGAGTTCGCCTGCAATGTTCGATGACCTCGCGTGACAGGTTTGGGCTACACCCAAATCCAACAAATTTCACATAAAGCTCCAAATTAAGATTATGTGCAAGAAGACCCGGGGAGGTTTTATGAAACTAACCCTAATTTCTTCTTCGTACTCATTGGATTCTTTCCATGTCATTTCCATTTATTCTTTCATCTTACTATTTTTTTTCAACATCTTGATTAGACTTTTTCTAATAGGTGTGAATATTGATCAAACAATAATAAAATAGTTTGATTGTTATTTCTTTGAAAGAAATATTATTATCCATCTAATCTTCATTCAAATTCGATGCACAATATCACTTAAGAGAAATCAATTTAATTTTTATATTCAAATATCAAACGAATCAAATGTAAACATTTACATATTTGATTCATCAGCTTATGAAATATTTATTTAAAGATTAATTTCTTGCTATTTTTCATATTTGGATCCTCATATTTTATTGTTTTAGATTCTGCGTTAATTTTAGGAGACTAAGGGCCAATTTTATATTGCTTTTTTCAGGGTGTTCAATAAGTAGTCAATAATGGCGTTTGATGAATTTTTTTGATATACTTCTTGAAACAATTTCTATTTTCAAGTGGTGTTTTTTGAAGCAATATGAGGATGCTTTTAGTTTCTGCTTTTTTTTAATTGTATACCATAAATATCTTTTATCTTTTGACATTGATCATTAAGCACAATTCTAACAAATACTTTAACAGTTTTTAAGCAGATTTTTATATTTGATTACCAAACAACTATTTTCAAATGTTTATACTACTTTTAAGGGGTGTTTTTTGAAGCAATATGAGGATGCTTTTAGTTTCTACTTTTTTTAGATTGTACATCATAAATATCTTTTATCTTTTGACATTGATCATTAAGCACAATTCTAACAAATATTTTAATAGTTTTTAAGCAGATTTTTATATTTGATTACCAAACAACTATTTTCAACAACTTATATAAGTTGCTTCTATAACCATTTTTATAAGTAACTTATTATTAGCTCTAACAATAACAAATTAACCCTAAAAGTTCCAAGAATTTTTTTAAAGTGTATTTAAATTAGGAATTTATACATGAAGATCAAGATTGTAAAGGTTTATTTTTTTTGTTTGTTATGGATTCAAATGCTATTTAAAAATTAACTAGATATATTTAATTAATATTTGACAAATATTTTGGGAACGTACTCATATTTCAATTCAGATTGGAATAATTTTAAAGAATATATCTGTGTTCAATTCTCACGTGAGAGCAAACCATTGTTTACTTTTAAAATAGAGGAAAAAGATTTTAAGTTTTCTTATAAATTAAGTATTATAATTACTTTAGTCATGTTTGCTTATGAGATTCATACCAAAATAAATCACTTATCGCAAGAGAAAAATCTAAATATGACATTTACAAGAGACTCATATCCGAACCCAATAGCATCTTTGTTGAAGGACGTGTAACTAGGGGTGCATTCAATCCGGATACAGATCGAATATGATACTTATCATATCCGTATCCGTTTATTAATTTTGAATACGGATACGGATATACCTCGGTAAGAAAAATTCATATCTATATCCACTAAAATCGGATACAATTACGGATATACATGTGAATATAAATAGATATGCATGCGGATATATAAACGGATATGCATGTGGATATAGAACGGATATGAAAAAACTAGATAGTATTGAGAAAATAATAGTTCATGTGATACAAAATAGTTCTTTAATATGTTCATTATAACAAAAAAAGCTAAGATTAGATATCTTGATCATCAAAATTAACCAAAAATCCATAATGTAAGAATTAAAACTATTGTAAGAGCATGACTAATATGTATTCGTATATTTTGGATACTGTTGATGTCTGAGATCACACAATCGATGAGAGCTTTCCGCTGATGGATGCAATTCAGATCTTCGCGTTGAAGATGAAGATGGAGAGGATGGGAGATGGGGCCGACTCCTCCTCCGACTTTATGCCCGATCCTTAGATTAGAATTCCTGATTCTTCTACATAAACAAGAAGAACGAATCCGTAAGAGGGCGGGGCTTGTTTCCTCGTGGTATCTCTGACGGTCAAGTCAGTTGGTGAGCTTGAGTGTGGTTTGAGGAAGAGTCCCGGGACCATTGAGGTCCTTGTAAGGGGGTACTCTTTTAGAGTTATTAGTTCTCTTTTTAGTAAAAGTAGATCAAGAGGGAAAAATGATCCCCAGAGTTTTATGAAGAAGAAGAATAACCTTTTTTTTGTTTTTCTTACATTCCCTCATTTTATAGTCCATCGCCTCTGAGATGCTAACCATTGGCTCTGACTATGCACAGGAGGGCGGTTATGAGGTGAGCAGACAGGCTGCTGAGTCATCCTTCGCTTTACAGATGTTGGCTGGTGACGGGAAGAGAAGTCATTCGAGCATAGGAGAGACTGTCTCCATAAGATCCCGGATTGCGAAAGATAGGTCGGCTACTTAGTCATCCTCCGCTTTACAGATGTCGGCTGACGACTGAGAGAGAAGTCATTCGAGCATAGGAGAGAATGTCTTAGTAATCTCTGGGAAGTGACTTGTGAGCGGAGTAATCTGTTTACGCACGGGATTTGTCAAAGTTGAGATCTTGATAGGACCGATCAATATTGTAGTGTTGATTGATGTATATCTGAAGGGAGCTTAGTTGGATCTTATCCCCTCAGTAGATACGGATTGGTTTTTGAATCGTCCCTATAATTTGTTGACCAGACAGTCAATCGAGCTTCTGGCCGAGTAGACTGCCGAGTAGATGGTCGAGCCGACTATTTGAAGAGTCGTCTCGATCATGAGGTGGGTGGACTCTTGAGGAGTCGTCTCGATCATAAGGGGTCGACTGATCCCGTACTTCGTGTCGGTAAAGATGACTCGTTTGCTCGGCTGGTCGATAGATTTGTCTTTGACTGGACTTTGGGCCGCTAAGCTGGTTTGTGTCATAGCTCTTTTGGGCCTATGAAGACATAGCTTCTCGATATTTTTGTCTTTAGATGGTGAATTACCATAACAGATACAAATCCAGATATTTCACTATAAAACCATACCCGTAACTATATACCATCGATTATAGATTTGAGTAATCATATTTATATCCTAACAGATACAGTTACAAATATATCTCGGATACGGGTACGATTTAGCACCCCTACTCGTAACCTATAACCTAGAAGGAAAAAAGATTCGGTTCAATTTTTTTAATCCCGACTCGAGAAGCGAGCGGACCGCTCGTGCGCAGGGCAGGACCACGCTCAAATAAGTGCAAAAATTAATAAAAAAAAACCAAAACCAAGATTTTAAAAAAAATTAAAAAATTAAACCGCATCCCAAGAGCGGGCCGGTTTCGTTCAAAACCCGCAACCGTTGAACCCCACTTGACACAGCTCAGTTCAGACTTCTTCATCATCATGATCATCTCCTTCCTTCATTCACTATAAATACAACCAACCTTTCTCATAGGACTAAATTCAACTCATTGTTCTCTCACTACTAAAACTAGCAATAGAGAGAAGAATGGCTTCAGCTTCTATTGGCATTGAGGACAAAGTGGCAGAGGATGTAATTATTGGTAGATATATTGAAATGGAGAGAGACGATGAAGAGAAGACAGTGAAATCTAAGCTCTCTAGCTTCCTTTGGCATGGAGGCTCAACGTATGATGCTTGGTTCAGTTGCGCTTCAAACCAGGTCATACTTCAAATACCCTTTTTTTCTAAAAAAATGTCCAAATTTTCATTATAAGATCATAATGAGATATATATACTAAAAAAAGATATAAGGAAACAATGACATAATTTGTTCATATTTGTTAATGAAATGAACCCAAACTCATTGGCATCCGTAGTATTTTCTTAAAAAGGAAAAAGTATAATGAAACAAAATACAGACCATAGGACACATTTTCATTATTTATCAATTAAGTTAGTTTTTCTTTTCCAGGTAGCTCAAGTTCTGCTGACTCTTCCATATTCATTCTCACAACTTGGAATGGTGAGCGGAATACTACTACAAATATTTTATGGGCTTTTAGGGAGCTGGACTGCTTACTTGATTAGTGTCTTATATGTTGAGTATAGAGCTAGAAAGGAAAGAGAAAAGGTTGATTTCAGGAATCATGTAATCCAGGTAAAATTTTAGTTAACCAAATTAACTTAAATAATTTTTTTAATGATTTTGGAGGCATTTTTCTAATTACATTGTTTTATTTCGATTAAAAAAAATCAGTGGTTTGAAGTGCTTGATGGATTACTTGGCAAACACTGGAGGAATGTAGGCCTGGCCTTTAACTGCACTTTTCTCCTGTTTGGATCTGTGATTCAGCTAATTGCATGTGCCAGGTACATTTGTTAACAACAGTTAATTCTTCGCTTTTCTCTCTATTTTAATTTAATGTAAATAGATCTTATTTTTTTCATTTGATTTTTTTGCAGTAATATATATTATATAAATGACAACTTAGACAAGAGAACGTGGACCTATATCTTTGGTGCATGCTGTGCTACTACAGTCTTCATCCCTTCATTCCACAACTACAGAGTTTGGTCTTTTCTTGGCCTTGTTATGACTACATACACTGCTTGGTATCTAACCGTTGCTTCTCTAATCAACGGCCAGGTAATTTTCTTTTTCTATCAATTATAGATTTAACTTTTATAATTTTGTTCTGAAATTATCATTATTCTTACTAATTAGATTGAAGGAGTTAAGCATTCGGGGCCAGCGAAGCTGGTGCTATACTTTACTGGGGCTACAAACATTCTTTACACATTCGGTGGCCACGCTGTTACTGTGTAAGGAGACAGCCCTCGTTTCATTTTGCAAATTAATTTCTTTTATTAACTATATTTATATAAGATTTAGGCTCAGTTGCCCATGTGATGTGAGCTTTGATAGGGCCACTTATCCAGATTTTCTGCAGATTTTTTTTACCCCCTTATATAAGAAAGAATTTAATGGCAGGGCAAAAGATTTCTTTCTGAATATTTTCCCTCATTTTGAACTGAAAATTTCAAATAATGGAGGTAATAATAAAGCCTGACGTAGTGACTATTGAAGGGATTGGACAGTCAAACAAGCTTTTGTTTTATTGCTGCTATATATGTCTGTGTCCTGTTACAATGCACTTTAGGTGCAGGAGTCGTAAAAATGATGCAAAACCTGCAAAGATTATGACAGATGCATGAAATGTAGGTTTGGTTGATTATAGAAACAAAGGCATCTTCTTTTTTTTTTTTTTGTTATAGTTGAACTTTCATTCACCTAGAAGAAACCAATGCTTGGAGGCCCTCTAAATTTAAACTAATTTTTAAGCTCATTAATTTTCACAAAACATCCTTCTAAAACTTTGCTTTTCTTTCAAAAGTTTCTTGAGGGGGAACATGTTTTTTGTTTTTCATCCAACATTTCTCTTGGAGAGTGGGTCATAGGCTATGTTGCTAGTCCAAGGTGGATGTAAACATAACATGACCTCTTGCTCACTACAAAGAGGCATTGTGCCCATAATGATAGATATAACATTCAAGGGAAAGAATTTACTAGGCATTCTATTAGGAAAAGTTAAAGAAGTAAAAACCTTTTTAACTTTTCCAGTCAAAACATCTCCATTGTTTCTTCACAGTTAAGAAATTACTTTTAGTGATAACTATTTATTATTTCATATTCAATTATATTTTTATTTGAAAATAAGCACAAGTGCCTCTTGTTTGAAAGTAAGATATTAGACAATAGAAATGATTAATTGCCAAAAGACCTCCTGTAGTTTCTATCAACAAAGATAAGACTCCTTAGTGAATTTTTCCTCTCTTTTAACAGTTATCGGCACTTAAGCAAGAATTTGGATCCTCTCCACTACAAAAAAAATAGTGGAGAGATCACTACTTTTAATCTCAATCATTGATTACTTAATAGGCGATTATGATACAATCTAAATCTAACACTTACCATACTCCCATGTATTGCACTCATTCCTAATTTGCACTAAAAGAAAAAAATCACAACCACCAACTAGATAATCAATGGTTGTGATTATGTAGTGGTGCCTCCACTACTTTTTAGATAATAGAGAGGATCTGAATCCCTTAAGCAAATAGTGCAAGGAGTCTATCCACACCAGTAGAGGGTCTATTTGTAATTGGTATGGCGATTGTATAGAGGGTCTATCTGCAATTAACCTTATCATAAAACAATTCCAACTCTCTAAACATCATAGAACGATTATGATCGAGAGAGTAACAATGTGGTTCCAGCGGTGATTTCCACAGAATTTTATCTAACACATCCGTAACTTCTAGATACTTTAGACAGAAATAGTAAACTTAAAGTGCTAAAACTAATTAGAAAACATAACTAAAGGCGATGTAGATATCTGACTCGTTAGTTCCTAACTTACCATAGCATTCATTTTTCAATTGCATTAGTGGCTCATACACCTCCTCTACTATGAAATCACATTATTTATTGCAAAAGACTATTTTACTAGCACTTACCCTCTCTAAATTCCACAGTGAAATCATGCACGCAATGTGGAAACCTCAAAAATTCAAGGCAATCTACCTCCTGGCAACCGCCTACGTGATGACACTCACCCTCCCCTCAGCGGCCTGCGTCTACTGGGCCTTCGGCGACGAGCTCCTCAACCACTCCAACGCCTTCGCTCTCCTTCCCAAAACTCCGTTTCGCGACGCAGCAGTCATCCTCATGCTAATCCACCAATTCATCACCTTCGGATTTGCTTGCACTCCGTTGTATTTCGTATGGGAGAAGCTCGTTGGACTTCACGATTGTCCGAGTTTATGTAAGAGAGCGGCGGCAAGGTTGCCCGTTGTGGTTCCGATTTGGTTCTTGGCGATTATTTTCCCGTTCTTTGGGCCGATCAATTCTGCAGTGGGGGCGTTGCTCGTGAGCTTTACTGTTTATATTATTCCCGCGCTGGCTCATATGATTACTTTCAGGGGGGCTGCTGCAAGAGAGGTATTTGGTTTTTTTTATTACTGACATTAATTAATTAAGGCTAATTTATGTGATAAGTTGCTTTTAGTTAGCTAATAGCTAGTGTTGAAAATCTTTACGAAGGTAAGTAACGGCTTAAGTGTGTGAAATTATATGAAATTAACAAATAGAAGTAGCTTTAAGACATGCATCACTGATTAGAATAATAACTTCCAGTGAATTCTTTGAGCGTATGCCAAGCGTTACTTTGGAGTAGTAGAGCATTTAGAGATGTTAACTAAAAATAGTAAGCTATTTCTTGGCCAGGGGCATGACAAATTTGCAAATGTAGAAAAAAATTATCTAATTATTAATATGCTTGTAACTATGTGATTGATGTTTAAAGGTGTCTTTAATTACATGAGAATTAATGTTGCATATAGTTGCTTTGCTTTTATTATTAATTATGTACAAATATTTTTGTTACGTGTGCAGAACGCGGTAGAACCTCCACCAAAAATCCTAGGCCGATGGATTGGAGCCTACACCATCAACACATTCATCGTGGTTTGGGTCTTGGTGGTTGGATTTGGGTTCGGTGGATGGGCTAGCATGACCAACTTCGTGCATCAAATAGATACCTTCGGCCTCTTCACCAAGTGCTATCAATGCCCACTGCCTCCTTCTCCGCCTCCCCTCCCCCTGCCCGCCAATTCAACTTCACCCGCGACTCCTCCGGTTTATAACACCGCTAATAATTTCACGGTGTTTTCTCCTTCTCCATCTCCCTCGCCTTCGTATTTTGGACATCGTCATCGTCATCACCGCCACCACAACTAGAATCATCTTTGGAATTTGATGCCGTTGAGCGATGGAGTGTAGTTTCGGTTAGCAATGTCCAATTTATGGCATGCATGCAGCGTTTCTACTAGTGGTAGCGGTTGGTAGTTAGTAGAGGCAAAGATGTCGGTTTGGTACATGGAGAGAGGAGTTAACGGTATCAATGTTCTTAATTATTCTGTAATTTTGGTTCAAGTTCAGAATGTATAAGTTTTATGGGACTATTAAACAGTTGGTTTTCTTCTATCTTTCTTTACGTGCTTTACCTGTTCCCATTACCTATTATTAAACAGTTGGTTTTTTTTTTATTACCCACCCTCAAGAGGGCATCACTATATTAATTTTCATGACTCGTAACTCGTGAGAGTGTATTTTGTGATTTCCCCCATTTCTGAAAAAAGTCATAGTAAAGAGTGTAATCACACGGGCTAATTAGAAGAGACGAGACGTTGCAAGAATTTTGTCTCCAAGAAAGATGCAAAGAAGTATGGACAAAATGTTGCCCTCGGACACGCCAAGCTCAATGGTGAGGAAATAAAGCAAATAGGTTATTAGGACAAAGGATTGGTCCTTCACAAGCCTTTCTGTCTTAGGGGGGTTTCTTTCCCTTTCACAAAGGAGACGTGGTGATGACGTACTTCATGATTGATTGTTGGTAGGGAGAGTCACTCTTTTCTTGCAGCAAGAATATAATGGACAAATAAGTCATGGTTTACTTTGGCAGCATTATGGACCACTAAGTCATGGTTTGGTGGGAGAGGAGGTAAGGTAGGGTAAGGGGGCTGTTTGGTTCAATTCCTATAAAAAAGAGGAAAAAGAAAATTACTCGAAATTTGGTTTTCTTGTATTTCTATAAAATTTGCAGGAAAAATTTATGGAACTCAAAAGAGTACCATATTTCTTGTTTTTTTTTGGTTATTTCTTTGGTTGGTTAAAAGTATGAAAAGGTTTCTAACTTTGTAGAAAATATGTTGTTTCCTTTTTCTTTTGTTTGGTTGGATGTCACTTTATAGAAAATAGCTTACTAACAACGCCCATGGGAAATCACATGGGAAGGGTACTGATGTACTTAATTATTTTTTTAATATTTGCGTCAGATTTCTGGGTGATTTCCGCCCATTTGAGCGGAAATTAATTTCTATAAAATGGGGGTACTTTTCTGTACTTTATAGAAAATTTTTCTGTCAGTTTATAGAAATCTTCATTAAAGTTTTATTTACAAAACTACCACTAACAACCATTTTCTATAAAGTTTTCTATAAAACCACTCAACCAAACAGCCCCTCGGGACAAAAAATAGATTTGTGTTAAGTACGCAGTTTTTTGAAGGAAGAGACTGCACAAAAGAAACTAGAGAGTGAGGAGGGTTATTAGTTGGGATATTTTGGGGGATAATGGGATAATTTTGGGGATTCTATTTCATAGTGTTATTCATTAGGACAATGGAACAAGGATAATACATTTTTGTGTTATTAGTTTTTTAGAACATTAGTGAGACAATTACAACACTTGGGATAAAATTACCCCACTCATATACAAAAAATTTATCCCAATAGTAAAAATTTACCTCATCTTCCATATTAGAATAATGTTGTTCTACTTTGAAGGCAATTGGGATAATTTTAAAATATTTTTGTATTACTTAACTAATACATGCAATTATATTATAAATATATGACATGATATATAAAATATAACATATATTAATATTTTAATAACATAATTTAATAACATATATTAATAATATTATATAATAGTAATTATAATCTAATGTATTTATTATAATATTATATAATATTATAATAACATATATTAATAATATTATATAATAACATATATTAATATTTTCATAAGATATATAATATTTTAATAGCATATATTAATAATATTATATAATAACATATATTAATATTTTCATAAGATATATATAATATTTTACTAGCATATATTAATAATATTATGTAATATATTATTATATAATATTAATTAGTAATTATAGTATAACGTATTTATTATAATATTATATAATATTATAGTAACATATATTAATATTTTAATAACATATATAATATTTTAATAACATATATTAATAGTATTATGTAATATATTATTATATAATATTAATTAGTAATTATAGATAATGTATTTATTATAATATTATATAATATTTTAATAACATAAATTATTATATAATATATTATTATATAATTAATTTATAAAATATTATTATAGTTATTATATATCTGACATACTATTATAATATAATATAATAATTACTAATATTAGTAAAATATTATTATATAATATAATATAATACTATAGTTTGAAATAATATAATATATTAACTATAACAT
>BQKN01000768.1:69387-92612 GCA_022839385.1 Asparagus kiusianus | reverse complement strand
AACTCTTCAAACCCTATCCTGAAAGAATAACAAGCAACAGCTTTCACAAATTACAAAGTCTACAAAACTCTCTTGACAAAAGCCAAATCAAATCAAGGTTCAGATTGTAAGCTTAAAGTTACACCGATTTGTAAATGTCTGCATAATAGTCCAAAATGGTCCCATATGACTGTCGACTCTCATAAGCATGTACTCAGAATGTCCCTTAATATATTGGCAACCTAAGTAACGGAAAACACAGCCATATTAATTTTGCAAACATAAATAAAACTCGTACAAATATATAGAAGATTTCCCTTCAATATTGGATCAATATTGGAGTCCATCTATAACTAATCAAAATAATTACTCCACAGACCACCACAATCAACAAGAGAGAGAATCACGACCATGTTCTTCAACATATCTCTAGAAATGTTAATGATTCCACAAATATGCTAACTACAATGCATATCTATAAACTAACCACTCAAAAAACTTGATACAACTGCAAGAGACGACCAAGCTAGTCAGTGGCCCAAGTCTAACATTAATCCCAAAGATTGTTACATAATCCCATTCCACAAATCATATATCTCAATCGTTAAGATAAGAAGATGACAAATCATAAACTATTATCTAATTAAATAGCAACACGTAAACAGTCGGATACATAATATGGATACCCATATGACCAATTAAATTAAGCTTTCGTAGATCAAAAGCTTAGAAACCCATATGTATACTAAAAAGAGGACAGAGCAACAAAAAGGCTATATAATCCCTTTCTTCACCTTTCCCCCCTCCACACCACAAACCCCAACAAAATAAAACCATAACCCATCACAGACCAAAACACGAACAAACAATAATCCTTTTTTTTCCAACATAGGAGACGAGGTATCAAAACCCATCTCTAAACTCCAAACTGATCTAATATACTAGCATTACCAAAACATTTAAAAAAAGGGAGATTTTTGAGGATCAAGATCCATTCACCATCACTTTGCCGAAGGGCATTCCCTCGCAAAGTGCCCCGCTTCTCCACAGTTGTAGCATCCACCGCCGCCACCGCCACCGCCGCCACCGCCGTAACGGCTGCCACCGCCTCCGCCTCCTTGAGTGCAGTCCCTCGCCATGTGCCCAGTCTCACCACAGCTATAACAAGCCCCGCCGCCGCCTCCACCGCCGTAACTCCGACCGCCGCCGTATCCACCGCCGCCACCATAACCACCACCGGATCCATAACCCCCGCCACCGCCGTAACCCCCGCCTCCGCGGCCACCGCCTCTCCCGCCGCCGCCGTTGAAACCATAGCTACCGCCATAAGCACGATCCCCTCCGCCACTGCGTCCGCCGCCGAAACCCCCATCCCTCCTTCCGCCGCCAGCGCTGCCGCCGTCGCCGCGGACGTAATCTCCACCGGGACCTGTGACGTCGACGGCCTTGGTGCGACCATCGTCGCCCTCGCTGATGCTGAACTCGACGGACTCGCCCTCGCCTAGGGTTCTGTAGCCCTCGGATTTGATCGAGGATTGGTGGACGAAGAGATCCTCGCCGCCGTCGTCGGGGGTGATGAATCCGAACCCCTTGGTGCTGTTGAACCACTTCACCGTCCCCTTGGATCGCTCTTCCGCCATTGAAACCCTAACCCTAAGAGAGAGAGAGAATGAAACCCTACAATCCAATTCTCTCTCCCCTCTCTTTCTTTTCTTCGTGCTTATCGGTGTTGTTCGCGTGTGTCGTTTATACGCGGAGTGTGGGCCCGAGGGGATCGGATCGGGTGCCACGTCAGCAGTAGGTGAGGAGATTTACTCGAGAAACGAACGGTTGAGGATCGGTTGGGGTGTAAAAGTGAACCGTCGGATAGTTTCGAATTTACGGAGGCGGATTTTACGAAGTTTAGGCGATTTTTTGAAATTGTTCGAGGGAATGAATCGACAAGAGGAAGGGATAAGGAGCGGTCAAGGGATCACTGACACGGTCAAAGCATGTAGAAGAATGGGACGTGTCGGTGGTGTGCCGGGATTTGGATTTTTGTCGTTTTGTGGGTTCAAGCGAGTGGGGGTCGTTTCTACTGAGTGATTTTACGTTGAGACCTCGGGTGAAGAGGTGACACAGTCCTTCACCTCTTTTTGGGTGAATATTGACTGTGAAGGGTAAAATTCTGGGAGACCTGATTGTTTTTTGACCCGGCTATTTGTGATCTTTTTTTGAATATAGTAAAATTCGACTCAATAATTTAGTTTTTGTTTGGATATCATGGTGTTTTTCGTATTGTGTTTTTGTAAAAAAAAAACATCTTAGTGTTGTGTTTTTTCCTTAAAGTATTTTCAAAACATCATGTTGAGTGCTTTTGGTCAATAGTAGTTTGAACCGTTACAACAATAGTACTATTAAACATATTATTAATATTGTTATGGTGTTCCCATTCGCTAAAATTGCAAGTTCATTGCCAAGTAGCGGACAAGTGTACTCCTACATGCTATATCCCAACGAAGTTTGCGGCCAAAGACCAATGTGGACGACCATTCCACTGACTCGACAACTTGACGTTCCTTCATGTCGACTCGAAATGCGGAACTTGTCCCCTTCCTTTTGTCGAAGACGACGCGCTACGAGTCCACTTGACCACTCGTCAGACGCATTGCGAAGCCGACTCAAAAGGCGTTACTTCCCAGCGAAGGCAAATGACATCTTCTGCCTCGAGCTTATCCCCTCTGGCAATGTGTCCATGTCGCATTTAATGCCTGTCAGGCACATTAATTGTTGGAAATGGGTGTAGACCCATACCTGTCAGGGGCGAACACGACGAGCTCCGACGAGGACGAACAGCAAAGGCGAGCTTAGACGAGCTCGAGATCGGAGCTTGAAGTCGGGCGGAGGTGACTGGTTGCAGGCGATGCTCTCCTGGCGAACTCGAGATCGGCGGCCTCGTGCTGGTGAGATCCCCTTGGGCGAGCTTTGGAGTTAGGGTTACAGGCGAGATCGGATGGCAAACTCGAGTAGGCGGATTTGGGGAACAATGTCAGGCGAGTTCGCGAAGAACTGCAGGCGAAGTCTCCTGCGGGCGAGCTCAAAGTTTCGCCCTTTCCCCTTTTGTCTCCTGCGTGTTGAGAGTGGATTTCGCCTGCTACATTCGTGGAGGCGAAGGAGGATTTGCATGTGCTTGTTGGGAACAGCTGTATCCAGCTGTAGGCTAGGGTTTTCCTATTCAAATAGCGAAAGTTGCCCATTATTTACAAAGGATTGGTAGGGCACATTGGTAATTTGACTAGGTCGGTGCTGTTTGTTGATCATATCGCACTTTACACGTGCCGACAGCCGATCGAACGTAATTAGATGGTTCTAAAAAAAATCGAACATAAGACTTTAGAATACTACTCATAGATTATTTACCAATTTTGCTAGACCCTCTTTTAGGTATTACAAAATCTTACTATGAACTCATATTTATAGGGGTGTCCAAAAAGCCCGCCGACCCGGGCAGTCTCTTTAGTTCCCGGCCCGGGCCCGGCCCGGTCCGAAATAGTAATTTTTTTTATTTTTTATTTTTTATATTTTTTATATGTATTATATATGTATAATATATGTATATATAAATATATATAATATGTATAATATATGTATATCAATATATATAATCTATTTTAATATATGTATAATATGTATATATATAATATATGTATATATAATATATGTATATATATGTATAATATGTCATATGTGTGTATATATATACTCTCTCTTAGTATATAAGTATATATAAGTATAATCTCTCTTATATAAGTATATTATGTATAAGTATACTTTCTCTTATATAAATATATATAAGAATACTCTCTCTTATATATGTATAATGTATGTATGTATGTATGTATATACTCTCTCTTAGTATATATGTATATATAAGTATACTCTCTCTTATATATGTATACTCTCTCTTATATATGTATAATATGTGTGTGTGTATACTCTCTCTCTTAGTATATAAGTATAGTGTATTACAACGGCTACTTCTTCCCCATTGGCCAAACAGGCAACGACTAATTATGCGATTCTCTCTCTCAAAAGTTATAACTTATAAATATATACAATATAACATATAATATATATATACAATATATGGTTACATAATAATTTGTAAGTATATACTAATACATAATTATATAAACTATAATAATATTAAACTAATTTTTAGTATTTTTTTATCAAAAAAAAGAAAAGAAATTAAAAAAAAACTAGTTGGGATGTACTTATCTATTGTGATGCGATGGATTCTAAAATAAATTTATACTTGTAATTTGTAAATGATTTATTAATTATTAATAAAGAATTTATTTTTATAATTTTTTATTTATAATTTATGTCATTTTTAAGTGATTAATAAAATTATTATTATTTGTTAATTTTTTTTCATTTTCGTATAATTTAAAACTTAAATAAAATTAAAAAAATTTGATAAAAAATTTAAAAAAATAGAAAGTAAACCGGGCCGGCCCGGAACCCGGCCTGGTCGGGCCCGGGCCCGGCCCGGGGTACCTGGGTCCGGGCTCCGGTTTTGCCCGGCCCGGCCCGGATGGACAGGCCTACATATTTATACATGAACCAAGACATTCATCGTCTTCTTATACATGGCCAAAATTTTTTCAAGTAGTCATAATACACGTCGAAGAATTATATATATATTTTTTACAAGATACCGAGCTTGGCTAGCAGTACAGAGTTTGATTTCATATATAAAACCTAAGATGCAAAAGAAATCACATTAAACACGAGAATTTACCTATCTACATACAAGTACAAGCATCAGTATACTTCCACATTCCATTGCTCTCCCTTCTTCAACTCCTTCTTGTAAGTCATCCAGTCAATACCTATAATTAAAAAAAAAATGTCAAATTAATATTTAAGAACACTTTGTGCATATTATATGAAATTTTTTCACTAATTTAATTTAGTCACCGTCTTTAGCCGCCAAGTTCACCATAATGTCGTCGATACCCTTCTCCATTCCTTTCAACCCACACATATACACGTAGGTGTTGTCTTTCTTCAGCAGCTCCCACAATTCCTCTGCGTACTGTGCCATTCGAGTTTGGATGTACATTTTCTCGCCCTTCTCATTGGTTTGCTCTCGGCTAACGGCAAAATCTAGCCTGAATTTGTCGGGTGCCTTCTCCTTCATCTTCTCAAATTCCTAATCCAAAAAGAAACGTCTTTATCGATAAGAAATATGCTACAGTTAATTTAAAAAGGATTATTTGATTTATTGATATGTTTACCTCCTTGTAGAGCAATGAGCTACTTGTGGGAACTCCCAAGAAGAGCCATGCCAATCCATTGAACTGAAAAGAGGGGAAATGGCTAGGATTTTAACTTTCAAATATATGCCAAACTTTAAGGAAATAACTAAACGCTATTTAAATAAACAAGAAGAAACACAGCTCTATTATTGACAGCAAAACCACATTATCCAATAATCTAAAGCTATTAAGGTTCCAAAATTTAATGTTAATGAGTAAGCTGTGCTAGTTATCGGGGTACCAGCATTTTATGTAGCTAATGAGTGACATTACTTTTGCCGAACAGTTCATAGTATTTTATGAAGTTAAACGGCGAGAGTATTTTCAGCATATATGACTTGACCTAACCATTTTAATTAAGTACTCATCCAAATACAAGTAAGCAGACTAAAACATAAGTAAAGAATGGGGAAGACATCAAAGAGACTAGTAGTCCACATAAATTATTATTACTATCTTTGATTACATGTTGAGTATTACCTTGTAATCATCATGCTTCTCAAAGAACATTTTCCATAAGAAACTACGGAAAGGAGCAATTCCCGTTCCTGTTGCAAGCTGCAAATCCAATAACAGAAATTTTCACAACTTTTTTTATCGAAATAAATAGATTACTAAAGATGAACAGATGAAAAAAATAATACCATTATAATAGTTGCATTTGGATCTTTGGGCATAAGCATTTCTTTCCCAACCGGTCCTGTAATCTTCACTTCAGCTCCCGGCTTCAAGTCACCTGCAACATATTAGCATAATGTGACATCTTGAATATCATCAACCTAATATTCAAACACTAAAGCATAATAAACTTGACAAATAAACTTATAAACAAGTTCGCACATAGGAAATTTGAGCAGACCCCCTTAACAATCTCTCCCTGATCATTGGTATAAACCAACCTCTTAACACAAAGAGAAACCTGCACAAAACATGTTTACTCTCAATAAATCCTACAAACAACATGACAAGTAATTATGAATTGAACAATATTCAAGATTTTGATATCAATCAGAGAAAAAAGAACTCACAGTTTTTGAATCACCAAAATCTCCGAGAGCACTGCTAGCAATCGAATACAACCTCAACTTATGAGGCTTCCCATTCTTATCAATTCCGTCAGGAATCACGCCAACAGACTGTCCTTCTCTATATGGAACTTCTCCTAATCGACAAAAAAAAACAACAAATTAAAAATAGAAAATTTTGATCCTGAGCTAGAACTCGAAGAAATTTTGATAGTACCCTCAGTGCTGAAAACCATGTGCCAGGTTTCTCCAGGTGCATCATCACCAGTGATTTTTGTGTTGAGGAGGCATCTGCCAATGTATGGCTCCTTGGGCTTGTATTTGTTGGTCACAACACCTTCATCATTTTTCTTTGAGATTTTTACAGCTTTAGCAGGAGCCTCAGTGGTTACCTGGGCTCTTATAGAGACTGACTTTGCATTTGTTGACACATTTTTTGAGTACAAGTTTGTCTGCAATAATCCATAATCTCTATTGTTAAAGATATCGAGATTTGGTACGTCTGGGAGTTAAAATGGATCTTAAATAGAGTTTAGAAAACAACTTTAAACAAAAAGCTTAAGTTGCTAAGTACTGGCCCCAACTCCTACTTAAACTCATGACTCTTTCGTATCTTTTCTAGCGTGGGGGTAATACTCAAACATGAATGTCAAAATGGATCTTAAATAGAGTTTAGAAAACAACTTTAAACAAAAAGCTTAAGTTGCTAAGTACTGGCCCCAACTCCTATTTAAACTCATGACTCTTTCTTATCTTTTCTAGCGGGGGGTAATATTCAAGCATGAATGTCGTAACAAAACATACTTTGCTTCACTTTGAAAAGGTGCTTAACAACTGGTAAATTCAATACATTTACAACAGAAAATGTTCAATATATATTATTTATAATTCCCGCTCTACTCGTTGAATTTTGGCACTCTATAAATTTGATCTAAAGCATTTATGTTTAAACAAAGTAGATGAACTGAAACAAAATGGAGATGATGAAGAATGGATTAGGACTGAAGACATCCAAACATGAGATTAGTTGTATGTGTTGAAGTATGCCTTAGTATTCACTGGAAATAAGGAAACACGGTTGTTGACCATGTCTCTGGGTGTTTTTTTTTGTTTTTTTGTTTTTGCTAAGTTTTAGCCGAGAAAGTATGTTGCTATTTTCTTATAAGTTTGTTAGTAGATTTTTAGGAATTTTCTGTTTGTTAAGATTGTATTTAAAGATGTTTCTGGTTCTGAGAAGAATAGTGAAGCAATTTCAATTCCTCTTCATTGTTCCTTGTTTTTTTCCCCTACAATTTTCTTCTATTCTTGATTGCTAAGGCCAACAATTGGTGTTAGAGCTACTTTTCTTAAGGGACTGTTAAAGTTGAGGCCCGAAAAACTCCATTTGAAACATGGTATGTCTACAAACCTTCTCTGCAAAATCTTAAAGTCTTTGGATGCATCTGCTTCTTACATGTACCTCAGGTGAAAAGAGATAAGCTTGATAGAAGAGCAGATCCTGGCATTTTCATTGGCTATAGCAGCATCTCTAAATCTTACAGAATTTTTCAACCACAGACGGGAAAATTTCTAGTAAGCAGAGATGTTCATTTTGCTGAAGAAAAAAATTGGTGTTGGCAAGGAGAAGAAGGAAAGCTGATCCATGATTCTCCACAAATGCAAGAAGATAATGATCCTCCTGTTGATGAAGAAAGCGATGATTAATTTTCCTGTAAGAGGTACTAGATTGCTCTTTGACATATATCAAAGATGCAATGTTGCAGTTCTTGAACCTGCAGGATTCATTTTGAAGCAGAAAAGGATCCAAAGTGGGTAGCTGCGATGCAGGAGATGAATATGATTAAAAAGAATCAGACTTGGCAACTTGTTGAAAGGCCTCAAAACAGGAAGGTTATTAGAGTCAAATGGGTATCCAGAACCAAGTTAAAATGCAGATGGTTCCATTAAAAGCACAAGGCCAGACTTGTGCTGAAAGGGTTTGCTCAAATATTTGGGATTGATTTCTTAGAGACATTTGCTCCTGTCGCACGTCTAGACACCATCAGAATGCTGCTTGCTTTAGCCGCACAAAAGGGGTGGAAGGTATTTCAGCTTGATGTAAAAACAACCTTTCTTAATGGCTACTTGCAGGAGGAAATATATGTGAACAACCTGAAGGATTTGCAGTAAAGAAGCAGGAAGACAAGGTCTATTTGTTGAAAAGGGCCTTGTATGGTTTGAAGCAAGCTCCAAGGGCTTGGTACAGCAGAATTGACGAGCATCTTCTAAGTCTTGGCTTTACAAAAAAGTCTAAGTGAGCCAACTCTATATGTCAAAAACTCAAATGTTGATATTCTGATTATTTCTCTGTATGTGGATGATCTCTTGATAACAGGAAGGAATAGCACTTCTATTGACTTATTCGAACAGGAGATGATGGTCTTTGAAATGACTATCCTAGGAGAAATGACATATTTCCTTGGAATGGAAATAAGACAAGATCAGCAAGGCATTTTTATATGTCAGAAAAAGTATGCAAAGGAAATCTTAAGGAAATTTCAGAGGGAAGAAAGCAAATCAATGAACACTCCAATGAATCAAAAGGAGAAGCTTAGCAAGAAAGGTGATGCAGAAAATGTTGATGAGGCCACTTATAGAAATCTTGTAGGGTGCTTAATGTATCTCACAGCAACCCGCCCTGATATTCTGCAAGCTGTTAAGTGTGTTAACTGTTGGGCCTCGAGAAACCAAAACAATCGCCGAGAAAGATAAAGAACCAACCAAAATCAACAGCACAAACAATCAAACACCAGTTTTACGTGGTTCGGCGAGATGCCTACGTCCACGGGGCAAGGAGGGGGGGGAGTTTTCACTATTAGAAATCAAGAGGAACAAACTAGGGTTACAAATCTCTCATAAACCCTCAACAATCAACTCTCAATCTCTCCAATTGCTCCTAGAATAGAAACCCAAAGAAAACTCTCTCAATCTGCTCAAATTCGTCCTTGCTCTTAACCCTAAAAAACACCTAAAGGGTATTTATACAAATCCAAAACGAACCGGGTCTGAAAACAGACCCAACTCAAAACCGCAAGGGCGGTTGACCGGTACGGTCGACCGCGATCCATCACGGTTGATCGGCCCGGTCGACCGCCCTCCATCCAGCGGCTGATCCAAATTCCAGAGAGTTAGTCGGTCGACCGCGGCGGTCGACCGGCCCTGATCCAAACGCCCAGTAGCTTCTGTGCACGAATGCGGTCGACCGCACCGGTCGACCGCCAACCTGTTTGCCTCAAAAACTAAACCTGAGCTCATCTCTTCAAATCTCCACATCGGCGAAGATTCTTCCAAAACTGAGCCGACACCGAACAAACCAATGCCTCAACTGTTGCATCCAGTACGCCATGGCAACGGACTCATGACAACGGACTCCAATCACAACACGTCGAGACCCAAATGGGAGTGCGAACACTCAACCCCAAAACAACTGTGTCTACTCACCAAACAACTGAGCCTACCGACTATACCAAATGCCTCACTTTCTGAGACCCAAATGGGAGTGCAAACACTCACCCCAAATGTCGATGTCGCTCACCAAATCGGCTGCATCATAAAGACTGCCTACGTATCCTCTCCGAGGAATCAAGCCTTCACGTAGTTCACCCAATGGCCTCCAAAGGCCCTTAATCCAACCTGCGGCTGATAGCATCATCAACGGCCCCAAACTGAAGCGATCCAAACACCTCCACCTGAGGTGAAACAATGGCCGCATCCAAAACATATCCACCAGCTGCATCCAAATCAACCACCTCATTATCTGCACCCATAAATAAATGACTCCCACGCTGTGCCACCTTAGCTGGAATCCCAAACAATACAGAATGACCTGGAGTATGTGGGGAAATCCCCACCCAATGTGGAGTAGCATCAACCTTCACCCGCTGCGATATCCCTCTGATCTGATCAATACTCTCCACCTGCCGAGAGTCCAAAGTGACAAACCTGCTCAGACCAAACTCAGAAGCTCCCAACCGATAGCCGAATGAACTCTTGAATCTTAAATGCGCAATCGGATCCAATCTCGTATCAACGATGTGACCAAGTGCTGGGTAGCCAAATATCCGACGCCGACCAAAATCTGAAACAGCTCCACCAGATCTAACAACTCTACACGCAGCAGTCGGCAACCTCATAAGATAGCCCAATCGTGTCGAAGTCCGAATACCAAATCCACTGCTCGACAACCAACGCCGATCCTCCTCCAGAAAAGAACGGCCCACTAAATCCGCCATCTCATCACGTCACCCCATTATTTCCTCTCCTTTGAAGTGTCTCCAACTGCCGTGAGCTCGGCACCAATGCAAGAAAGGACCCCTACTAGAACAAGTACGACTGGTAACCTTTCTGCGCATACACCTCCTCCAACTGTTGCGGACTACTAGGGCTTTGTATCAACGAGACTTGGTTGTAACCTAATTATGCTTAGTACAATTCCCAACATAGGAAACAAGATAACGATTACCTCCCGATGATGCCTCATCGGAAAGCCCCCCAATGCCTGACTGAACACCTCCAATAAGACCCCTCGTTCGATAGATAGAAGTGCTGAACTCCATCTCGGTCTTCTCGCTCATCCCAATGTGCTCACAGGACTTCAATCTACAGGTCATAGCACTCCTCAACAATCTGTGCACGGTGTAACCAACAATATATCCCAGCACCAAACAATGTCACAGTCTAGCCATAGAAATCGTCAGCGCTCTATCAATCACCGTGCTTCTAAGCAGATAATACAAGTTACTCCGTCTGACGCCCTTCATAACAATCATGGACCCTGATGTGACTTTCAAGCAAGAATCCGTCAAAGTCACCCTATAGCCTGATGCCTCCAATACCCCAAGTGAAATGATGTTCTTCTCAGTTGAGGAACGAACCTCACATCAACCAACTCCCGAACCATCCCGTCACTCGTCCTAATCCGAACGGTACCAGTACCACCAATAGGGCATCTGTGATCATTACCCATAAGAACAGCATCCCCTCTTTTCAACTCCTGAAAGCTGGAGAACCAATCCCTTCTAGGGCATATGTGGTAAGTAGCACCTGAATCCAACATCCACTCGGTGGAGTCGGCAACATCGACTGACGGAAGAGCTGGACACGAATAGCCCGAAGAATCTGAATCTGAAACATCGCCATTAGCCTTGGCAATATTCACCTCTGAAGCTTGAATAGCTTTCCCTTTATTCTTCACAGCTTGCAATTTTGGGCATTCGGCTTTCCAATGTCCATCCTCTCTACAAAAGGCACACTGATTCCTACCAACTGCAGGATGCCCCCCTCTAGACTGCGACCTTCTTCCACGGTTTGGACTTCTAGCTCTTGCAACCAATGCACCCGCAACCGGCTCAATGGAAGTCTCCTTGTCCTTCTTTCGAAGTTGATAGTTCACAAGGGCTGCGGTGACCTCACTATACGAAAGAGATGCCTTCCCATTAATAAGAGTGAGGACGAAGGTCTCATATTCCTCGTCGGGCAAGGAACTCAATAACAACAATGCTTTATCCTCATCTTCAACAATAACATTTACATTCGCCAAATCTACAAGTAGCTTCGTGTAGTGGTTCATGTGATCACTAATGGATGTCCCTTTCTTCGATTGGAAGCGATAAAGCCTCCTCTTCAAATACAAACGATTTTTGACGCTCTTCGTCAAATATTTACCCTCTAGGACCTCCCAAATCTTCTTTGCCGAAGTTTTATTCATCACATCATATTTAAGGTCTTGGGTAAGGCAAGACCTAATCACACCACACGCCGTTTTATTCATTTTATTCAAAACCTTTTCATCAACGTCGGCCGGTTTCCCGTCCAACTCCAATGTATCTTCCAAATTTTGTGTATTTAGCGCATCCATGACTTCGCATCGTCAAAGTCCAAAATTATTTGTGCCATTGAACTTTTTCACATCTATTTTTATAGAATGTATATTCAAACTTTGGACGGCCTTCACACCAGAAGAACCCTCCCCACTTTTATCTTTTTTAGCCATATATCTCAAAGCACCACCAAACCAATGCGGAAACAAACAAGAAATAGATCCAAACTGAAAAAGACAAGATTTTTACCAAAAAGATCCCACCTTTATCACCAAACGAAGCCCTAGATGAACTTCCAAAGCGATCTACTCCTCCAAAATAGCCCAAGCGTAGCCCGTAGCTCTGATACCAATTGTTGGGCCTCGAGAAACCAAAACAATCGCCGAGAAAGATAAAGAACCAACCAAAATCAACAGTACAAACAATCAAACACCAGTTTTACGTAGTTCGGCGAGATGCCTACGTCCACGGGACAAGGAGGGGGAGTTTTCACTATTAGAAATCAAGAGGAACAAACTAGGGTTACAAATCTCTTATAAACCCTCAACAATCAACTCTCAATCTCTCCAATTACTCCTAGAATAGAAGCCCAAAGAAAACTCTCTTAATCTGCTCAAATTCGTCCTTGCTCTTAACCCTAAAAAACACCCAAAGGGTATTTATACAAATCCAAAATGAACCGGGTCTGGAAACAGACCCAACTCAAAACCGCAATGGCGGTCGACCGGTGCGGTCGACCGCGATCCATCGCGGTTGACCGGCCCGGTCGACCGCCCTCCATCCAGCGGCTGATCCAAATTCCAGAGAGTTCGTCGGTCGACCGCGGCGGTCGACCGACCCTGATCCAAACGTCCAGTAGCTTCTGTGCACGAATGCGATCGACCGCACCGGTCGACCGCCAACCTGTTTGCCTCAAAAACTGAACCTGAGCTCATCTCTTCATTAACAAGATTTTTTCCTTGTGCAAATGAGGAGCATCTCAAGGCAGCCAAACGATTACGGAGTGCTATTTAATAATGGCCATAAGCTTGATTTTCATGGTTTTTCCTGATAGTGATTGGGCAGATCTATAAACGATATGAAGAGTACTTCTGCTTCACACTTGGATCTGGCATGTTTTCATGGAGTTCTAAGAAGCAGGAGATAGTGGCTCAATCAACTGCTGAAGCAGAATTTGTTGCTGCAACGTCGACTGTGAATCAAGTCTTATGGCTAAGGAAGATATTGGCTTATTTATATGAGAAGCAAGAAGAAGGCACTGAAGTGTTTGTGGATAATCAAGCAGCCATTGCAATCTTCAACAATCCAGTCAGTCTTCCATGGAAAGACCAAGCACTTCACATAAAGCTCTACTTTCTCAGAGAAGTTCAGAATAATGGTGAAGCATGTTTGTCTTATTTTAAGACTAATGATCAAATAGCTGACATATTTACAAAGGCTGTTCCAAAAGGTAGATTTGAGTGTCTGTGAGAGAAACTAGGAGCTTGCAGCTACTAATGCAAGGAGGTGTTGAAGTTGCTAGAGTAGTGTTATATGCCCTTAAACATCCAATACATTTTTATTGAATATTAATTAAGTTTTTATTGTTGGACATGTTGTTTGGGTATCTTTTATATAATTATTATATTATCCTTAGAAATTATTTTGTTAGATCATGCACTTTGATGGTCACTTGCTTGGAGATATGATCTAATTTAAAGGTTTCTTAAATTTGTGCTTAACCTATAACTAGTAAAGGATAGCCTTGTTATAACAGATTATTATGCATGATAACGGCATATGAGATATGATGGTTGATCTCAGTCATCGGGAATGAAGATTCCCCGAATATATGTCATAAGCGTATATTTGATGTGTAGCACAAGACCTTATTTGGATTCTCTAAGACGAGTCACCTAAGAGATAGAGAATTCGAATTGTTACATGGTCCCTTAGACTTGACGATATTATCATTTTCGATTTGATAATTTAATATAATTTGATATGATGGTTAAACTTGTTTTACAAGTGCTATACAAACTAAAATGTTGGGTTATTAAATTTTGTTTAGGGAAATGATGTATATCTAGATAGGATCCAATATACTCATTTTTATGAGTTAATTTATAATGCATATCCAATGAATATATTAAATTCCCATCGACGGGTGATTTTTTAAAAATTATTTTTGAAATTTTATTTTTTTATAAAATAAAATATTTTGATGTTTCAAAATGATTTTTATTTATGTTCATGTGATTGCAATTGTAGGAATGAGTAAATATGTGATTTGTCCTGTTTAATAAAATTACCTAAAATAAATTGATACTGGAAGGGACTGAATATAAGATAATATTATTCACAAATATTTAATCCCATATTATGAAAGAGCTTTTATGAACAGTTGGTCGGATAGAGATTTGATTGTTAAATTAAAATTATTAATTTGATTAATAATTGGTTCTCGATATAAGACCCAATTGGTCTCACTAATGTTATTAGAAAATGTCTATATGCAATACAATTCTATTTCTATCCTAATTGTTATGGAAAGAATATTCTATTTTTAATTGTTATGGATAGAGTTTTAAACAATTAAGAATTGTTTTGAAATTAAAATCTATAAGGCAGGTCCAATTCTATATATAGGACTCATATGTAGCCTTATGATGAAGAGAAAAGAAAGAAAAAGAAAAAGTAAATAGATTTTGAGAACCTATTTCTCAGTATTGCTCTTCTTCGGTGACGAGTGGATTTCAGTTGGAGACTTTTTCAAGCTATTTCGTTTTTGATCTTGGAACAAATTATCGAAGAAATTCAGAAAGTTTTTCAGGTATTCTTCTTGATTTTAATTAATTTTAATTAATTTTAATTAATTTATATGATATACAATTTTCGTTGCGTTGTATGTTATGTTTCCAACAGAAGTATGCCTTAGTATCTCCTAGAAATAAGGAAACACGGTTGTTGACCATGTCTCTGGGTGTTTTTTTTTTTTTTTTTGGTGCTAAGTTTTAGCCGAGAAAGTTTGTTGATATTTTCTTATAAGTCCGTTAGCAGATTTGAAGGAATTTTCTGTTCGTTAAGATTGCATTTAAAGATGTTTTTGGTTCTGAGAAGAATAGTGAAGTAATTTCAATTCCTCTTCATTGTTCCTTGTTTTTTCCCCCCTACATTTCCCCTCTGTTCTTGATTGCTAAGGCCAACAGTATGTATATCTGTTGATTTTTTAATAAAACCAAGGAGATGGACTCACCTTGTTGAAAGTGATCCTGTCAGTCGAAGAGATGGAGGTTCTTGCGGGGAGAACGAGAGAAGCTGACTTTGAGGAGGGAACAGAGACTGCAGCAGTGACTGCAGCAGAGGCCATTGTTGAAGCAAAGTCTCAGTAACGGTTTTGATTTTTATGAGGAGAGAGATAATGGAGAAGAGAGGCAACGGAGGAGAGAAGTGAAGATAATAAGTTGAAGAAAAGGGGATAGAGGATGGGGAGATTCAAATGGGTGGAGGAGATTGTAGGAAGGAATGAGGGGGTGTTGATATATATTCGGATGGACCTCGAGAATTTTGAGGATTGATAAAAGCTTTTAGGGCCCGTTTGGTTATATGTTTTTACCATGTAAAATGATGGAAAGTGTAAAAAAATGGGTCCCAATGTCAGTTTTCATCACTTTCAATTATTTGTTTGTAATTGTGAAAATAGTGTAAAGTTGTTTCATATGCTGATGTGGTTTGTAAAGTGATTTCATAAAAAAAAGACATGATTTTAGGAGAAAGCTGACATTGAAGTCAGGAAAAAGTAATTCCAACCAATATGATCACTTGAGTAGGGACCACTTTTTACACTTTCCAAACAAACAATTAAAGTTTTATTTTGCAAACCAAACAAGTGTTTTATGATTCCAATGGAATCAAAAACAAACAAAGAAAAGTGTAAAAGTGAAAATGATGAGGTGGACAACAACTTTCCATATTGTGTCATAAATACACAACTTTACCAACAACAACCAAACAACCCCTTAGTAAATCTTAAGGGACCGTTTGGTTGTATGTTTTTACCATGTAAAATGATGGAAAGTGTAAAAAAGTGGGTCCCAATGTCAGCTTTCATCACTTTCAATTGTTTGTTTATAATTGTGAAAATAGTGTAAAGTGGTTTCATATGCTGATGTGGCTTGTAAAGTGATTTCATAAAAAAAAAGACATGATTTTAGGAGAAAGCTGACATTGAAGTCAGGAAAAAGTAATTTCAACCAATATGATCACTTGAGTATGGACCACTTTTTACACTTTCCAAACAAACAATCAAAGTTTTATTTTGCAAACCAAACAAGTGTTTTATGATTCCAATAGAATAAAAAACAAACAAAAAAAAGTGTAAAAGTAAAAATGATGAGATGGACAACAACTTTCCAAGTTGTGTCAAAAATACACAACTTTACCAACAACAACCAAACAGCCCCTAATTCAATCACTTAACGTACTTTACGAGTGTGAACTTGCTAAAATAATTAACTTTGGAAGATTATCACTTAACCCACCATAACTTTTCAAAATATCAGCTTCCCCTCTTATGTTTAGTGAAAAAAAACCCTTCAAAGTTCAATGCTTTACAAAAGCCCCTAAAAACACGAATCACAATTTTCACTAGCAAAACTATCCCTATGCCGTTATTTTACCCACCCTTATGAAAACTGTACTTAAAGCTCTTTCGAGGGTTTTATGAAAAAATTCAAAGTTAAAGAGGGTTTTCTGATAACCCCTAAGCTTAAGCAGCTTTTCTGAGATTTAACCTAGAAAGTAGTTGCAAGTTATGATATTTATCCATTTTATAGTTAACATTTGTAGTCCAAGCACTTCTATGTAACGTCAAGTGTGAACTGGGCTTGGCCGATTATTAAATTGGGCCCGACTTTTTTTATACACGAGTCCGGTTATTTTATTCGGTCACTGTTGGACACTCTTGTGATCTGGACTTTATTGGTCATAATGCTTATTCTTAGTTCGTATGGGCTTTACATTTTCGTTTTGCACGAGCTTTTCAAGTGGTCGCATCTTGCTGGGCTTTTCATTAGATCATTTTTTTTTTCTGATTTTTAATCTTCTTTTATAGGTTTTCGCAATTGGCTGGCCTTTTTTTTTGTACGTACTGTCAATGAGAATGGCTATAAACATTAATCATCGTTTTTTGTGGCCCAGTAGAAATTATGCTAGGTTAGGTTACATGTTTGTTTTGTTTTTATCAAGACGGTGTATAATGCATTGACGCTTGGTGAATAAGAGATTATATCCTATGGAAATTTGAAGAAGTTGGGAACTTGCTTATCATTGACAGCTTATGTTCTTTATACTCACCCAGCCATTCAAAATGAAAAATAAAAAATAAACTAGTTAAAAGGAATGTGAGTTACTTGAAAAATGAAATATAAAGAAATGTTAATATTGATGTTTCTTTATTTGATTACTACTAATATAATCATCATTTTGAGTAATCTATCATTCAATAGCTTATTACTAAAATCTATATACTGCACCCTTAAAATTGCACTTAGATTTTAAGTTTATAATTTTATGCTCTAGCATATGGTGTGAGTTGATTGCTCTTTTATAGGATTTGGCCATTTTATGTAGCTGCATGCCATTATATTATTTCTACATTCATTTTAAATATGTCTAGTCTGAATAGTTTCTATACCATCTTAAAGTTCTTTGCCCTATGGGGTTGTTTGGTTCACAGTCACATGAGGAAATAGGGTCAAACACTCAAAGGAAATCGATTTTCTCTAACATCTATTTTTCATCTGTTTTGTTGGAACAATTAAAAAAAAAGGAAAGAATGTCTAAGGGACCACACTCAAAAATAATAATAATGCAATGAATTGTGTACTGGTGGCCATTTTTTACAGATGAAATAACATATAAATTATTATTGAGGTCATTGTGGGTAACGTTCTAGAGGTAGAAAGGGACCAAACAATTAACAAATAGTTCGTTAGTTTTTCGTCTAGATATTCAGCTATATTCAATTCGAGAGTTCGTTTAATAGTAGGCGAATATCTTTTTACTATTCAACTTATAAACGAATAGAATTTAACCAGACATATATTTGATTATTAAATATTTTTATGTTTTACATAGTAATCTCATACATTCAATTTATTACAAATCCTTTCATAGTATGAAGTTTGCAAAGTTATGTGACTGAGGTTTTTTTAATTTAGAGGGAAAATTCAATAATATAGATAACGCAACCAAAACAATAGAAGAACAAACGAAATTCAATAATACAGGCAATGCGGACCAATTCAATAATACAGGCAATGCGAAAGGTATTTGTAAAGAAATCCAACCAAAACAACACGGTAAAGTTTTGACAAAGAGTTAAGTGAGGGGTTAAGGTGACTTAACCTCTTCTTAACTCGTCAAATATAAAAAATCTATATAATGATAAACTTGTGTTAACTCTCAATAATTTGTCAAACAAAAAAATACAGAAGAGTTAAGCTAACCCCCACAAAGAGATTAAAATGAATTAACTCTCCAAAACGAGGGGTTTGCTGATTGCCCATCATGCCACGTCGCTTGATTGCCCATCATGCGCTTTCGTCAACCTTCCATGCTGGGCTCCACAACTGTTACGACAAACGTGGTTTTTTATATAACTAAAGGATAAATTATGAAATTGACTAAAATGTCTTGGGGCAAAAGCGGTAAAGTAAAATTCGGGACCGCAAGAATTGGTTCCACAAAACGAAATGAGCTGCTTTGGCTTTTCAATATAACCAATATTGATACAGCGAACAACAAAAATATAATTACAAGCCAAACTTGCACATGAAAATCAAGTATTTGAACCGAATTCGATAACAAATCGAATTTGAATTCGAACACACTAGTATTGGCTTCGATTCTTTGCGATTTGATTCTACCCGTAGTCACGTTTATAAAGAGATAAGAGAGCATTGACAAAACAACCTCATATCTCAAACTCCACATCAGTTAAAAGCTTATCCAAAAATGTCCCTGTCGGCAATAGTTAAAGTCCACAGCCCAAGACATTGTACACGGACTTTTGAGAAGTCATTCCTTCTTAGCCTATCAAATTACTTGATTTTTATTCTTCTAAATTCAACTTATAGCGTAAATAATAATGATAGTAGTAGTAAAACAAGGCAAACATTTGTTCCTATAGAATACCAAAGAAAACTAATACCAAAAAGTTATCGTGGTATTGGCTCTACCAAGTCAACGTTGGAAGAAAAACTTTATTTAAGGTAATACGTTATTGGTTATTTTTAATGTCAAATTCAAGATTTCAACTCTTTTATTTGAAATGATCATAAAATGCATTTGTACTCTTTACTATTTGACAATGATCTTTGCTTCTCTTTTGCTCCTAAAACGAAGGTCAAGAAACTAAACCCATGCATGCATGTGTTTCATCTTCCATTGTTTTCAATATTATCTATATTTCCTCTAAATTGACTTGCTATTATCCAGGGTAGAGATGATAGCAAGTACTGAATAATTTATTATGCAAGTTAATTTATGGACATAAACCTGTGAGTTGGAAGATTAATGTGAACTCCCCAACGCATCTAAAGCCAACATGTTTGAGACATCAGCATGTGCATGTACAATATCAACCTCAAAGTTATTATTCCCTCGATACATCGTTAAATATTGTCCACATATATCACTACAGTACTTTAAAGAACAATTGGTAAGTGTGGAAAAAATTTGTAGTAAAAAGAAATGAAGGAAAATTGATCTGTATTCCTTTAATCTCAATTACAATTGGATTTCCTGATTACAAAAGAGAGGAGAATGATTTTGATTCTCCCCTTTGTTTAAAACTGGGTTCTTCACGGTGGCGATGAAGTGCCTCTCTCGAATGCTCGCGTCGAGTTTGCTCTCCGTTGACTATCCGAACGTCTTGTTTCACTGAAACGTGGTCTTCTCCTCACGATTTGACGTTGTGGAGAACTTGCGTGGCAAGTTAAAAAATAACTCTTAACGAGTTAATAACTCAGAACGAGTTTTAGAAGAACTTGCAGAGCAAGTTTTGAACTCTGATCGAGTTGATAAATCTGAACGAGTTTGAAACTCTATGAAAGAGTTGATTTAACCGAAATCGGTTTCTAAGCCAAGGATGAAAGCTCTCTGTTGTTGAACGATGCTGAAGGATGAACGTCGATCTTCCCCTCGCTGCCAAGCCGAAGATCTCCTCTTCGCTGTCGAGTCTAAGATCCAAAAAGCCAGCCCAAAAAGCCTCCTCTGATTCCCCCCGAACTCAATTGAGTTTTCCACTATTTATAGGGGATTTAGGGGTGTAATCGCCCCTTTAAATCTCTCCTTAATGAGGCTTTAATAGGATGTAACTGCCCTCCCATAAATCTCTCCATGATAGGGTAGTGATCCCCTCAAATTGTGGGGAGAAAACGGTTCTGGAACCATTCAAATCGTGCTTGAACAAGTCAAACGCTAAAAACAGCGTTCTGGGCCCAAACTCTACGTTTTAGACCTGAAACGCAGAGTCAGGCATGTTTTAGGCTGAAAACGCACAGGTCACGCTGCACAGAGATGAACTCTGCGTTTTGGACCTGAGACGCAGAGTTGGGTTATGCATGAACTATGCGTTTTTAGACCTGGGACGCAGAGTTGGGCTCCGCAGGAACTGTGCGTTTTGAGCCTGGGACGCAGAGTTAGGCTCTGTGCGAACTCTGCGTTTCGAGTTTGGAACGCAGCCATGACCTCTGCGTTTCAAGTTTGGAACGCAGCCACGACCTCTGCGTTTTGAATCTCAAATGCGGTCACGACCTCTGCGTTTTGAGTTTAGAACGCAGGCATGACCTCTGCATTTTGAGTTCAGAATGCGGGCATGACCTCTGCGTTTTGAATCTTGGATGCAGAGGTGAGCATCGGGTGGACTCGGCGAGCTTTAGGCTAAGTCCAATGTTCAGGCAAAGTGCAGTCTCACAGACGGACTTCAGAACATAACTTGCTACGAAGAACAGGTCATAACTTTCAAACCGTAAGTGGGATTGAGACGAATTATATATAAAAATCAGCTATCTCGATGAGACGGAGCCGACCAAACCTACCCTATAGGGTTCGGTTTGTTTCCTCCGTTTCGTCAAATTCCTTCCGGTTTGAGAGATATCTGCGTTTTAATATAAAGACACCGTCAATTTGTAGTCTATTTTGCTAGAACGTTGCAAAGATCGTCACCTTGTAACCTTCGTCTTGGCTCCTTGAAAATATAAGAGTCATCAGATTGTAACTCTCGATGTTGATTGTGAAGGCTGTTGATTAGACCTTCCATCAGTTATCGTGAAGGTCGTCAGATTGTAACCTTCAGCGATCTACGTGAAAGTTTTTAAATTGTAGCCATCTGGAAGTCGTTAGATTATAACTTTCGTCATCAGTGTTTGATGGGGATCAACTATCTGTTGTGATTTTTAGACAGCCTACAGTAAGTATCATCTACATCCAATGAAACAAAACAAAATAAACTCAAATAGTCTGGCATGTCACATGTGGATAGGAATACGAAAGACGTTTGATCATAACATCAACTACATAGGGCTAAGGGTGGGCGGGGTTCAAGCTTGGGTCGAGTTTGACCGAGGCTTGTCCAGGTCAGAATGGACCGGGCTTACTTCTTTGATCCCTGATCTGAAATTAGATCCAATTAGGTTTACGACTGACCTAGGAGCGGACCGAATTGAGCCTGACCCATGACCCACAGCTCATGGGTTGGCCCATGTGTTTTTTTCAAATTTTTTTCTAATTTTTCATTTCTAATTTTTGAACTATATTAACTTTGTATTCTCGTATCTATTAAATTATATTTAAATTATTCCCCCACCCTATTTTACTCTTTATTCAAAATTACACACACACACACACATAAATTATTCCCTCGAAGTGCTGCTATAAGTTGGGTTCTCCATTCAGAAATGACTCTCTCGCCTGCTAAAAAGGCACTTTCTGATGTGACTGTGGAAGCAGGAAGAGTTAATATATCACTATCCACTGTAGATAGAACAAAGTAGTTGTTGGCTTCTTTCTTCCAATATTCAAGTACATTAAAAGACCTCAATGGACTTTCTCCTTCTAAAGATAGTACTGTGTTTTCCAGATACATTTGAACTTCAGTCAAACCTGCATTTGAAACTTGCTTTTGTTTCGATTTGCTCACCGTTTTCTTCATCTATTTTGGCATCAAAATAGAACGACTGTTGGATGAGCTTGACATGCGTCTATCTTCTGAAACCTGTGATAGACACATAACATTTCTATACAAATAGTATAATTTATCTAGAGTTTTCTTAATCTCTTTTACAATATTTGTTATATCATGCCCATAACCCATATTGTCAGAAAAATCTTTAAGCATTTCAGATAAATTATCAAGTGTAATTCTGGGATACACAGTAGTCGCTAAATAAAAATTAAATGGCGTATTTTCAAAATATTTTTAAACGTACACTCCATATCCCTTATGCAACCTGTAAAAAGTTGTGAGTTCTATATTCTGCAAATAATTGAGCAATACTATTATGATGATAAAGCACTAAAAAAATAGTAGAATAACAAACTTCAGAAAGTGTTCTGATCGTACCTCAAACTTCTCAAGGAAATGATAGAAAACTTCATAAAGATTCCGCTCGTTAGATATTATGGAAAGATCAGATAGATGTCCATGTTCAATAAATGCATCAACGACTTTTTGGTAAGGGACGACATCATTAAGCATTTTGTTAGTAGAGTTTCATCTTTTCTTAATATCAATCTGAAGAACTTTATTCCTCAAACTATAAACATCGCAACACTCCTTAAAGGATTGTTTTCTTGGATCACTACCTCTCATAAAGATGATAAACTATTTTAGTTTCTGTAAATATTGATCAAGATATTTCATTTCATACTGTATACAAAGGTTAATAATATGATAGACACGTCTAATATGGAAAAATTTACCCTTCATTATCAGATTCAAAAATTCTCTCAATTTTAAAATTGGGAATGAGTTCTCTGAAGCATTGTCAGGGTAAATTTTTCCATATTAGACG
>BQKN01000768.1:44013-64387 GCA_022839385.1 Asparagus kiusianus | reverse complement strand
GGACGATGGTGCGCTGGAGGGAGAGGGGAATGGGAGAGGAGGAGGAGGAGGAGGAGGAGGAGAGATGGCACAAATTTAATAATTTTGGGAGATAAGGGGGTTAAATACAAAATTTTTCGCCGGAGTTTTGAGAAAAGTGGCTTATTGACAAAAAGTATGAGCTTTAATGCCTTGTCGTCGTCGGAGTTTTTAAATATATCAAACTGACAAGAGCGTTCGTATAAATATACCAATTTGATATTTTAGCCCATTCACAAGTAAAAGTTGTGAGCTTTCTTTCATATACCTTCGTCTCTCCTTCCTTGCTTCTAGACCTTTGAATCTATGAAACTAGTCTCCTTTCATAATTTTTTAATCAACGAAGAAGCAAAAGTACACTCATAGTTCATGTTGGATTAGAACTCAAAAGGTAAACAGTAAAGGGTTTTTTCGGTATTAGTCCCTTGAGTCTTCATAGTTTGAAATTGTTTCCTTAAATCATTGAAATTGTTATGGTCATAAATTATTTTGAAATTAGTCCCTCAAGTCATTGAAGTTTCTGTTAGGTCCTTTGGTTCTTGAGTTATTTTGAAATTAATCCCTAGAGGAAAAGTAGTAACCGATTGGATTACCAAGTAAAATAAATCGCTCTAGATTATCAGGTCCCCAAATACTCATAATTTACTTCAAATTGATCATTCCAATTGCTATTTTTACTCTTCATTGGAGGGAATAATTTCAAAATAGCTTAAGAACTGAGGGACCGAATAAGAATTTTTGTGATTTGAGGATCTAATTTCAAAATAACTTAAGACCAGAGGGACCTAACACAATTTTGATGATCTGAGGGACTGGTTCAAAATATGAAAGATTTGAGGGACTATATTAAAGAAAGTTGACACCTAGAGACCATTGACCAAGGGATACTTATTAGTTGCAATATAAATTGGGGTATTGACACGAATATATAAATTAGGGTGAAGAATTTCATCAAGGGATTTAAAATATGAAATATTTTGATGATTCTTTTTGTAATAAGCAATAAAACCATAACTATCATATTGAGCCTTTAGATATAGGCAGTGACTATTTTAATCCTTTTTAAAAGATTTCTGGGTTTCAAAGCACATCAAAACATTGATTTTCAATACATTCTACAGCGATTCAACTAATTTCTCTGTTGAAAAGTATGAAACGTAAAAAAAGAAATAAGCTGAGTTTTTCAACACAGAATTGATTATTATAATCCTCTAAAAAAGAGACTAATCAAAATATATCTAGAAAAAAGATTAAAAACATAAGAAACTAACTACTTAACATAACAAACAAGACTAAAATAAAACTAGCTAGCTACGACTAGCAGTATTTGATAAAGTCAAAATTTCAAGAAAAAAATGCCATTCATATTACTTGTTAGTTATTAACATTGCTCCACATCATGAATAAAATAAATAAAAGAATTATTAAAAAAATAAAGTTTGTCCTCAACGAGTGCCCTTTCAACTATATTAACTCCTAAAAAAAGCAGATTAACGATGGAGGGCAGCTTATATCACTTTAAGAATCCTTAAACATTTCCTAAATAAATAAATAATAATAAAAAGAATCCATAAACGAAATTCATCTTGCAAACAACAAAAAATAAGCTCAACTTTAACTCCTACAATTGTTGAATAAGTTTAACTTAGTGGGTGGATTTTTGGTTGAGATGAGATAGAGCTGCAAAAGCAAAATAGTTGAGTTAAAAAGGAGCAAAATTAATCCCTGCATTGCTGCTATGACAAGGTACATTGTATATAAAAATGCTAGAAATGAAGTGGATTTAAAAAATAATTTGGTAAAGTATCTTTGTTATAATGATGAGTGTTGCATTTAAAATAGATATAGACTAACTTTGAGTTTATTAGCCAAAAAAAATTTCAAGAAATGCATAGGCTTAAAAATAAAATGCAGTAAAATTTTAGGTTTAAAAATAAATGAGGTAAGACTTTAGGTTTATAGACAAAAACACATTTATTGGTAAGTGGGTGGGTCTAAAACAAATGGGGGTAAGATTTGGTTTTGTATGCAAAAAGACAAAAAGGACGAGGATAAAGGGAAAATTTACAAAATAGTCCGTTTTTACTAATTATTTAGCAAAATAGACCGTTTTGCTAAATAATTAGCAAAATAGACCTCTTTTTGGCCAACAGGCCAAAAAGAGGTCTATTTGCAAAACAGCTCATAAAACATACGGGACTAGTAGTCCCGTATGTTTTAATCACGGATTAATAAACTCAGAAAATTTCACAAAACATTGAGATGAACTCAGAAAACATAGGGGATTACTAGTCCCGTATGTTTTCTGAGTCACTAATCCGTGATTAAGTTGGCTCTAAACATACAAGGCTAGTAATCCCGTATGTTTTCTGAGTCTTGTTTTTCAAAATTGACCTCTTTTTTTCAAAAGATGTCTATTTTGCTAATTATTTAGCAAAACGGTCTATTTTGCTAAATAATTAGCAAAAATAAACTATTTTGCAAATTTTCCCGAGGATAAATTGTAGCCATCAAGGATCAAAATCTAGACCTACTATATCTGAAAGGGAAAATTGCTTCTAGCCCCCAAAATAATAATAATAATTCTCCCCCACCCAAGACTTTTTCTAAGCTCCTAAAACCCTTAAAATCAAACTCACAATTATTTTAGCCCCCAAAACTACAAATTGAACCCCTCATGTGTACTTTCAAACATTTAAAGACCATAATACCCCCCCCCCCTCTCTCATGATGTCACTATAGACATGAATGATGATTAGAAATGTGTTTTTGGGGTGAAAAAATAATAGTTCCCTCCAAATTCTTCTAACTGCGTCGACATCGGTGACGGAAGTTTCTTGGCATTCGTTTATGAGGCGAAGAGCATTTTATTTTCCTCATGACAAAGAAGATTGGGATCTATGTGAGTTACGATGAATTTAACATCGCTGTTCCTAAGAAAAATTTGGCAGTAGATGGAAGCTACGCTGACAGCTTTCGGAGGTTGCGTTTGCAGCCGAACATGAGTTGCGTTGGCAGCTGGATCTGAGCCGCGTTTGTAGTATTTAGAGCTGATGGTAAGCTTCATTTGCACTGCGTCAGCGGCTGTGAATGCGGTGCGTCTTGATGCTAGTACGCGAGGAGGGCTTTCGTAGTCTCTTTTTGTCAGAGCATTGCAAGATCATCGTTTTGTAATCTTTTGCTTCAGCTCTTTGATAAGTGAGAGTCGTCAGGTTGTAACTCTCGCTGTTGATTATGAAGGCTGTTGATTAGAGCTTTCATCAGTTGTTGTGAAGATCGTCAGATTGTAACCTTCATCGATCTACGTGAAAGTCTTCAAATTATGGTCTTCTGAAAGCCGTTGAATTGTAACTTCCATCATCGGTATTTGATGGGGATCAGCTATCTGCAGTGATTTTAGACAGCCTATAGAGATTTCACTATATGAAAGAGAAATACAACGGTTTACAACTCACAAAATCATTCAAATATAACCCTAACTAAAGCTCTCAACTCCCTCATAATATCTCCCTCTCAAAGTGCTCAAAAGTCTCTTCTTTCTCTGCTTAAGAAACCCTAAAAATGTGTTTGTATTTATATCAAAACACAAACCAAAACTAACTAGGAAAACCGAACATGCCCAGTTACCAGCTTCCCGGTCGACCGGACACATGCCTGCGGTCGACCGGCTAGAACACAAATTTTCAACCCTGTAAATAGCATAATGTCGGTCGACCACATGATCGTGTCGGGTCGACCGACCCGAACAGGGTTTCATACCTTGTATTGTGCAAGAAATCGGCCGACCGGCTTATGTCGTTCGGTCGATCGACCTGTAACCAAACTATATATGCTGATTTTTCACGTTTTCTTTAATTCTTTCGCCGCTTTCAACAATTCTCTACCTCGGTGAAGTTTTCCTAAAACTGAGCCGACACCAAACATGACCACCATTACGTCATCTCACTAAATTCGGATACACCAATGTGGTTGCCTACGTACCCCCTCTCCTAAGGGATCAAACCGTCCGTAGTTCATCCAAATGGCCGCGAACGACCTCAACAATCACGAATTTGTAACAAGTTTCTATAATGATTGAACTTGTTGCTCGGAACCACCTTTGTAAGCATATTTACCAAATAAATAGCACTCATGCTATCATAATAAGTGGTAACGGATCGTTGCGAAACACTAAGATCGTAATCACCATATACTCTACCTCCGTCGTAGACAAAACCACCATAGACTGCAAGATGCATCTCTAACACACAGGCACACGGGTCAAAGTGAACACATACACTATCGTCAATCGGTGTTTATCCAAATCTCTAACGTAGTCTGAATCTACATATCCACTATATAGCTTCCCACCATTAGTGTCCCGCTCAAAAACCAAACCAACGTTGAGAGTATCTCGAATGTACCATAAAATCTATCTCATGGCATCCCAATGACCCGGACCCAGGTCGTGCATGTATCTCGAAACTATGTTCACTGCTTGTAACAAATCCGGTCTCGTATAAACCATGATGTACATCAAACTCCTAACTACGCTCGCATATGGATTCTTCAACATTAACTCTGGATCTTCAACTGTCTTTAATGAAAGGCCAGTTGAAAGCTTCAAATTGGCTCCCAATGGTACACTAACTAGCTTTGTTTCTATACTCACATTGAACCGTTGTAGAACCTTTTTTAAATAAGCCACATCTGTCAAACAAATTCTACCCTTGTCTCTGTCTTTGTCGATCTTCATCCTCAAAATGCGCTTAGCTTCACCTAAATTCTTCATCTCGAACTCGCTCAAAAGCTGAATCTTCAATCTATCTATCGTGGATCTGGAAGTAGAAGCAACTAACATGTCATCGACATAAAGCAATAAATAAATGTATACACCTCCATTCAACTTGTGATAGTACACACAAGGATTAAACCGGTTTCTAATGTACGAATGACTGATCATGAACCCATCAAATCACTTACACCACTGTCGAGGCTATTACTTCAAATCGTATAGCAATTTTTTCAATCTATAAACCAATTTATCCTTCCATGTAGCTCAGAATCCTAATGGCTGAGTTATATAGATTTCCTCATCAAGATCACCATGAAAAAATATTATTTTCACATCCAACTGATCTAACTCTAAATCATACTGTGTCACCAAAGCTAGCAAAATCCGAATCGAAGAATGCTTCACCACCGGAGAGAAAAACTCATTATAATCAATACATTCCTCCTGTGCATAGCCCTTCGCAACCAACCTAGCTTTGAATCTCACGTGAGTGCCTTTAATTACCTCATTCTTTGTATACACTAACTTGCAACCAATAGCCTTCTGTCCTTTTGGAAGCTCAACAAGCTCTCATGTGTAGTTCCTCTAAAGATACTCTATCTCCTACTGCATAGCCACCTATCACAAATCAGCTTCCAAACTCTGCTCAGCCTCTCTGAATGTAGTAGAAACCATCTCATCGACACTATCAACTAGAAGTGCATACGCAACAACTGTGTCTGTATATCTAGCTAGCATCCGTATGTCTCTCCTCTGTCTCCGAACCGTAATAGAATCCTAAACCTGAGCCATCGGTCCCTGATCCTGCTCAACTGTACATGTATCCTCCAAATCATCACCGTGATCGCCTGACATCACCTCAGTCAGAACTCTAATGGATACAATCTCATCTGGATAATGTAAAGTTGTATTAATCTTCACCACCTACGATGTCTCCTATGTTAGGTCGCTCTCCACCTGATGAGTGCCGGGAAGCTTCAAAATAAAAGGCTCATCAAATATGACGTCTCTATTCAGAACAATCTTCTTATCAACTAGATCCCAAAACTTGTATCCCTTGACACCACACTTGAATCCCACAAATATGACCTTCCTAGCTCGATGTTTTAATTTATCTGTTTTAACATGATAAAATACAAGGCACCCAAATACCTTGAGTTGATCATAATTGTATGCTGGTTCTCCCGACCACATCTCCATAGGGATTTTCTCCTCAATCGTAGATGAATGTAGCCTATTAATGAGGTAGCTCGTATAAGAAAGTGCCTCAGCCCAAAAGATCTTCTCTAAACGACTCTGTGATAATAAACATTGGACCTTCTCCAGCAAAGACCGGTTCAACCTTTTTGCCACCCCACTCTATTGCGATGTGTGACTAACTGTAAAGTGCCTCTATATACCCTCGTCTCGACATAGCTGCTGAAAGTAGTCGAAAGCATACTCATCGTCATTGTCGGATCGCAACGTCTTAATCTTTCTCCCAATCTGCAGTTTTAATCTCTTCTTCCACTCCACAAATATCTCTAGGACTTCACTCTTCTTCGTCATGGTGTACACCCAACAACACCTAGAATAGTCATCTACAAACGTAACGAACCAATGTCGATCACCAAGTGATACTGTCTTGGTGGGACCCTAAACATATGTGTGCATGTAGTCTAAGATGCCCCTCTTTGTCACGCCCGCTTCCCAAAATACCCGGGAATCAGAACGTGAATAAGCCCACGACGTATTAGATCAAGAAGAATAAATAAAAATAAGTATTTCTCCTCAACCTAATATACTAAGCGTCAAGAAATAAATATAATGCAAAGTCATAGGTCCCTGATTACAGATAGCGAGAATATAATGATAACACATAATAAAATAATACATATCACATATGAATATCATCCAAGACATAATATTCGGGTCAATATGCCCTTATACAAAACTGAACAAATGAATATTGAAGAGATATAAAAATACACTGATCAAAAGGAAAAAGAAAAGCTACAAAAGTAAACTAGAACCATCAACTAATAAATAAAAAGAATAGGTTTCGACTCATTCTTCTGCTCCGTCTACAAGACACTCCTGCTGAGAATTCTCTGGTTCATGCTGAACCTGTTCTTCCTCTAAGTCTGACGTACACCAAAGAAAACAGGTGTACGTCAGCGTGCATGGCACACGATAAGATCCCACAAGGGAGAAAAGAACGAACGAATGACCAAGGCGAAAACATGTAATAATACTAATAGAAGTATGATATTGAAATTTAAATGCAATTTACCACTATAATATAATAATCAGAAGAATCCAAGAAAATCAACCAAGTAACAAGAACATGCAGCTAGCGATCAGAATAACCATCCAAGTAAACAAAGTCATACAACTAGATGGAATTAATATTTAAAAAGCTATAACAAGAAACATAGTACGTCAAGCGAAATAATCCAAATAAGAAAACTATCATGTATATACCATATGTATCGAATTGTAGATAATTAAATATTAACCATGATCTATGTATGAAAAGGAAATACAATTGGCCTTCATCTCACAGGAATTCATACTCATCCAAGTGACAAAAACATACTACTAACCATCCTATCACAACTCACTAGTCCACATCTCAACAAAACTAACATAGTCCATCATAAAACAAGCAAGCATATTATTCTTGTTTTACATGTTATTTGAATTGGGGAAGAATATTTTTATGTATATAATCGGGTCCCCGTAAACCTATCCGGGGGCCACCTTCAAGTCAAGTATTGGCCCTCTGGCCCATATATATAACACTCACGATATCACGATAACAGGAAAGCGCTGTGCCCATTTATATACATGCTATATTCTCCGTCCAATTCCTCTTTACAACCCCATGCTTATCATATTAATTACGTAACTATACATGAAATATTGTGCACTAGCCACAGAGTTACCATGGAACAAGTTCTGTAAAACTATAAAAATAACCATGACCCACAACACGTCCGATCAAGAGTGTATCGTCTAGTCAATGCTATAATAGTAATAGTCAAGAAAACATCATACCGAGATATCAATATCAAGGGAACTCGAGAGTCTGCACATCGGGATATCGATGTCGAGTGAGTATATCCATGCATTAAAGCATACCTATACATCATACTTTTAACAGAAGTCATCTTCATGTAAAGTCTCTCCTATTGGATAACAAATAGGTGATAAAACAATAAGCATCCACACAGCTATCATGTCAAGCAAACTCACGCAGGTAATATTATATCACAGACTAATCTAATTAATTAACTCATAACAGATCTAGAAATTGAATTGCGAGTCAATAAATAATAGGATCTTGCACATAATAATTTACGATAAAACTAAGAATTAAAATGAAAATAATCGAGGTTTGGAATCTTGCCTCGGGTTGTGTCGAATGATTCAACGCTGACGGCGGAGATCGGATCTGGCGTGGGGGAGTTGGACGGTGACTTCAAGGCAAAGAACAACGGCTATGGACATTGAGCGGCTCGAGGAGGAGGTCGGCAAAGGTCGGATCTGGGGGTTGCGGGCAAGGAGGAAGCGTTGGTCATCGGAGTTGGACTCGGGGCACGGGTGATGGCATAGGGGTTTAACGGGGTGATGAGGGGCAGCGACAGAGGGGATCTGGGAGCGGTCAAGGCTGTCCGGCGACATGAGGCGGTGAGGCTACAGGGTGGTGGAGGAGGGCGGATCTGGGGGTGGAGATACGGGTTGGCCGGGGGAGGCGACACAGCGAGATGGGAACGGTCAGATGGAGGTAGAGGTGGGTCTGAAGGGCGCTGGAGCTGTGGTGGAGTGCGTGGTCGGAGCTCGGAGGGTAGATGGGTGTGGGGTCGTCGGAGGGTTGCTGGCGGGGCTGAACGGTGGCGAAGGGGGAGGGGAGGACGACGAGGAGGGGGCTGAGTTTGTCGATGCTCAGGGAGAAGAAGAAGGTGAAGATGGAGGCGGCGGTTTTGGCTGAAGCTCGAGCTCGGCGATAGGGAGAGCGGAGGCTCAAGGCAGCGGTGGGGAGAGGGTGAGAGGGAGCGGCGGTGATGGGTTGAGTGGCAGTCGACGGGACTGACGGCGGTCGTGGGAGTTCGGTGAAGGGCCGGCGGCGACGCTGAAGGGGAAGGGTGGCGGTGGACTCAGGCAGGAGAGAGAGGAGGCGCGACGTTGGCGGACGCGGGGAGCGGAGGAGGAAGGAGATGATGTTGGGGGAGGCGTGAACAGGAGAAGAAGAAAAGGTAAAAGAAAAAGAAAAATAAATTTATAATATATACTAAGGGGATTAGGGTTTAGAAATTTAACTAAAATAATTAATTACGGGTACTTAAAAAATTAACTAATTATAGAATAAGTATCTACAAATAAAAATGTACCTGTTGTGCTAATACAACAGTTGATACGAAATAGTTAAAATATACACATATTGTACAAGTAAACGAGAATAATTAATAAATAAAATATATTTACTTACATTTAAAGTTAAATAATTATGGGATAATTATATACACAGTAAAACATACCAGTTATACTTATACGATAAATAACATGCAATAGTAAAAATAATACAACGTATTATATGAAATAATATGTAACAATAAAAACAATACAACGTATTATTCAAAAATAATATGTAATAGTTCCAATAATACAACCGATTAATTCTAGAAATATTCACTGCACAAAATTAATTTATAAATATTAAAATTATTTAAATAAATATAAAACTTGGATTTTAAATCATAGAAAATTATAGAAATTAGAGAAAAATATAAATACTCTTTTAAAAATTATAATTAAATATTTTAAAATACTAAAAAAATTATTTTAACTAGTATTAAAATTCATGGTCCTTACACTCTTCCTATGGATGGCTGTCCCGAACTTCATATTCGTCTTCTTGTTAAGAACACAATGCTCATAGAACTCAACTTTCCCACTCTTGGCTCTCTTTAATAGTCCATGCTTACACAAAACTTATAGTGACTTTTCATATGTGTGCCCCAACCTATAGTGCTAAAGTCTGCTCGCGTCCGTCTCTGAAATAGCTGAAGCTACCTGGCCAATCATGGTGCTTCCCTTTAGATAATACAAATTTCTACTGTGGACTCTCTTCATCATCACCAAAGATCTCTTAGTAACATTCGCTACAGCGTTCTCAAAAGTCACCTTAAATTCCTTCGCCTCCAAAGCTCCAACTGAAATAAGATTCTTCTTCAACTGAGGAACAAATCTCGCTTTATTTAATTCACGAACTACTCCATCATACATCCGAATCCTAACGGTACTTATCCCACAAATACCACAGAATTGATCATTTCTCATGACTACTACGCCTCCATCCACATAGTTTCTCGAACGATGCAAACCAATCTCGCCGGGGAGTCACATGATAAGTAGCACCAGAATCAAACATCCAATCAGATATATCCACATAGTTTACCTCTGGAGTAATCAATAGAGAAAAGCACGAACTATCAGAATCAACACCTCTCGCGACGTTCACCTTATTAGCCTTTAGGCCCTTCTTCTTGCTATTCTCCTTCTCCTTGAGCTTCGAGCAATCTCTCTTCCAATGTCCTTGTTCCTTGCAGAATGCACACTGGTTCTTCGCTAATTGGTGGTGGCCCCTTGACTTTGACCTGTTCCTATTACCACCTCTCAGATATGAACTTCTACTTTTCTTCGACAATGTCTCTCTTGAAGTGCTAGCACGAGAAGTCTCTTTGTCCTTTCTCCTCAAATCGTAGTTCATCAATGCATTAGTCACTTCACTGTAGGTGATGGAAGATCTCTCGTTTAACAAAGTGAGTATGAATGTATCATACTCCTCATCGTGTAAGGAGCCTAACAAGATAATCGCCTTGTACTCGTCCGTTATCTTCTCATCCACGTTCGCCAAGTCTGACAATAACTTTGTATAGTTGTTCACATGAGCCGCAAATGAGGTGCCCATGGACATCTAGAATCTGAATAATCTCCGCAGCAAGTGCAACCGATTCTCAACACTCTTAGTAAGGTATTTGTTGTTAAGAATCTCCCACATCTTCATCACAGACGTCACCCCAATCACATCGTATTTTAGCTCTTGTTCCAAATAAGATCTGATCACCCCACAGGTGTTCCTATTCATCTTGTCCCATATTACATCATTATATTTAGGTGGCATCTCATGGACCATAATGGTCTCTTTAAAGTTTTGAGCATTTAGAGCGTCATGTACGTCGCTCATCCACAAACCAAAATTGATTTTACCGTCATACTTCACCACACTAATATTAGTGTTTTGAAATCCAACATAAACTATACTCGCCATTGCCTTGCTATTTTCACCAACTTCTTCTCCCATTGCAAACCACTCCAAATTGTAAAGAATGATTCAAGCTTTGATAGAAAATGAGAAATTACCCAACTGAACCCTAGATAGGATTCCAACACAATCTCCTAACCACACGAGGAAAGCGAGATCTCCAACGACAACTCCACAACGCTATTCCACCGAAGCCTAGAACTCCAAGAACTAAGCTTTTACAATGAATCTTTCTCCATCCAATGCCAAAACCCTAGATCTCAAACCCTAGATCTCTGATAACAATTGTTGCGCGCCTTTGCGGAAGCGTGCTTGCACACCAAAGTAGTCGATATGACACGAGAAAAGAGAGCCAAATCAAATCACGAGTGCAATCCACAAAATACGACACAAATCAAACCAAACATAGAGATTTACGTGGTTCGGCAATTGCCTACGTTCATGGGAAGAGGATAAGGAGATTTCACTATGTGGAGGAGAAATACAACGGATTACAACTCACAAAATCACTCAAATATAACCTTAACCAAAGGTCTCAAATCCCTCACAAACACAAACCAAAACCAATTGGAAAAACCGAACTGGCCTAATTACCCGCTTTCCGGTCGACCAGACACATGCCTGCGGTCGACCGGCCAGAAACACAATTTTTCAGCCCTGTAAACAACATATTGTTGGTCGACTGCACGATCGTGGCCGGTCGACCGACCCGATCAGGGTTTCGTACCCTGTATTGTGCACGAAATCGGTCGACCGGCCTATGCCGTTCGGTCGACCGACTTGCAACCAAACTATATATGCTGAATTTTCATGTTCTCTTCAATTCTTTCGCCGTTTTCAACATAGTATACTTATATTTTCAATAATTGGTTATCAAGTTATTATAAAAGGCATGCGAAGTCGCATCTTATATATATTATATGATGCAACCAATTTGACTTCAATAAATGTTATGTTAAAACTTCTTAGAAATAATTAAAACATAAAACCAAACGCTCACTCCTAAGAAAGCATTCCAATTCGAGAGCTTGTAGCTTTTGTGAATTTTCTTCAATCAGACATTGAATTGTAATCAAAATACAGTCTTGGCAATAAATCACAGACATCTAAACAATTGATATAAAATATATTTCTTACAACAATAAATCATAGACATCTAAACAATTGATATAAAATATATTTCTTACAACAAATACAGCGTACATGTTTATTGCTGCATTATTCATTTTACTTTCTTTTTGCAACAAACCAATCGAAGAAAGACGCCTCCCACTTCTTCTTGAGACACATCGAAACTTAAAGACTATAGCAATCAAAAAATTCAAAATCCAAATGCTGTTATGATATAATCACAAAAATACTTTGACAAGCTTTATTATCATTTTAACCGTCCCTATGAGAATATGGTGGTTAACATTATATATAGAAGAGCTAAAATTTCTAAATTGATCACTTGGCCACCCATGAATAGCATAGATCACTCGATTCCATGGGGTTGTTCTGATATAATATGCACTCTCAATTTTTAATACTACCTTGTTTATCAAGTAAACATTTGCAATATTTCTCTACTTCCTTTTCATTTTGAATCTATTTAGGAAAAATTGCTTCTAGACCCAAAATTTATATTTTCAATGTGCCTCAGTCCCTCCTGTTTTTTTAATGTTCTTTAGCCCTTCCTATTTGAAAAAAATATGTCCAAGCCCCTCCATCACTCCTCCATCATGATTCCAGCTCATTCCAGCAGTTGATTAGACATGTCAGCTCATGATTAGACATATCAGCTGACTTAAATCCCGAATTTACCCTCCTCTTTCTCATGTCAGTGGATGTTAACTCTTTGTTGTAACATGTTAACTCTTTTCTGTAACATGTTAACTCTTTTTTGTAACATGTTAACTCTTTTCTGTAAAATGTTAACTTTTTTCTATAACATGTTAACTCTTTTCTGTAAAATGTCTTTTTCTGTAAAATTTTAACTCTTTTCTGTAACATGTTAACTCTTACAAATAACATGTTAATTTTTACAGCTAACATGTTAACTCTTACAGCTAACATGTTAACTCTAACAGCTAACATGTTAACTCTTACAGCTAACATGTTAGCAGTAAGAGTTAACATGTTACGGAAAAGAGTTAACATGTTACAGAAAAGAGTTAATATGTTACAGAAAAGAATTAATATTAATATGCCCACGCAAAGTTCCTCGGAACGGCGTCGGCGGTGGAGCGGGGAAGGGGGCAGAGGGGGACCAGAGGAGGAGGAGGAGGAGGAGGGAGGTGCAGCGTGGGAGGGAGGTGAGGGGGGGGGGGGGGGAGGAGGCTGGGGAGGTGCAGCGGGGCGGGGAGGCGGGAGGGGGAGGCGGGGGAGGTGCAACGGGGCAGGGAGGCGGGGGAGGTGCAGCGGGGCAGGGAGGCGGGGGGGAGGAGGCGAGGGCTGTACGGGGCAGGGAGGCGGGCGGGGGTGGGGGAGGCGGGCGGGGGTGGGGAGGTGTAGGAGGAGGGGAGGGAGGCGGGGGAGGGGAAGGAGGTGTAGGGGGAGGGGAGGGAGGCGGGGCGGGGGCGGAGGGGGAACGGAGGAGGAGGAGGGGGTGTAGGGGAGGGTAAAATGAGGATTGTGTATGAAGTTTGCATGGGAACTTGGGGACATGAGCTTTTAATAATTTTTTCAAAAAGGGGGGCTGCAGCACATATTTGAAAGTTGGGGAGGCTGGGGCACATTGAAAATATAAAATTAGGATCTTGAAGCAATTTTTCCATCTATTTATCAAATGAATGTTTTCTCTAGCCTGATAAACTAAAGTTTAAATAAGAATAAATTATACTAAAACCCCCCATGAACTTTTAGTGTTGAAATAAGCATAAATTACACTAAAACTCCATGAAACTTTAGTGTGTTGCAGTTAACCCTCATAATTTTTTAAAATTACACTAAACCCCCAAAAATTTCTTAGTATTGCAAAAACTCTTGTGAACTTTCTGAGTACCAAACAAAAAAAAAGGACAAAAAAAAACGTAAAAGTCATTTTGAAAGTTCATTGGGGTTTAGTGAAATTTACCTAAAAGTTAATGGGGGTTTTCTGCAAAAGTCGTTCGGGTTTAGTGTGATTTTGAAAGTTTGTGAAAGTTTACTAAATGAATGAAAAGGCAACAATCTGGCAAAGCTAGAAACTAAATTCCCACATAATTCCATCCAAACCACATAACTAAAGATATATAATGCCAAAAACTAGAATCATGTTATAATCATCTATAGATCATGTATAAATCACACTATTTTCTTTTCATTCTTTTGTACAAGCAATTATTAGTCAATACCCCAACCAAACCCGATACGGTCCAAGTTAAACCGAACCGAACCGAACCGGACCGGCAAAAATTAGGAAATCCACTACCAACACTGATCAGTTTCCCAAGTCCGCCTCCGACTAAACCCGCCGGGAGACGGTGAAACGGGTCGGGTCTGCACTCCCTGCACCCGGCCCGAACCCAAAACCGTCCGATCGTAGTCCGCCCTCTTACCCGGATCCGACAGCGTCGAGTACGCCTCGTGTATTCTCATGAAATCCTCCGCTGTGGCCCCCACGTCGGGGTGGCACGTGCGAGCCAGGCGCCTGTAGGCGGCCTTGATCTCCTGGCTCGTCGCGGTTAGAGCGACCCCGAGCGTCTCGTAGAGCGACCCCGGACGCGCGGGGGATGGGGTGGACGTGTGCACGGCGGAGATGCGGGTGGGTGGTCGGTGGTTGAGGTGGCGATCGGCGATTTTGGGGGCGAGGAATTGGACAGATCGGGGCGAGGTCATCATTGCGAGCAAGGTTTTAGTAAAATGAGGCGTGCGATTGAGAGATTGAGAGGGGCGAGTCCGAGTTGGGGCGAGGCGCCGGTTGCTCTTTAAAGAGGGCGGAGTGGGGCCCACAGGTGAGTCGAAAGAAAAAAGAAAAAAAAAAGATAAGACAAGCTATATATATCTTTTTTGTTAACGATGGTAATTCCAAAAAACAATGTTACATGTCACCTAGTGTCATAGTTGGAATCGTGTATTATGGGTCTAGAAATAAATGCTCATAGTTAAAATGTCAATCTAAGCAAAATATTGAATAGACGCTGAAGTATTAATTTTGTATAATCACCAGAAGTAAATTAAAAATGAAATATGTCATGTTCCTACATTCTTGCTATACGACTTTTCTTTGTAGACGGCTATTTGTAGAAACTCTTACAAAGAAGCAAAACATGGTAAGTGTGACGACAATAATAATGGATTCGGTTCCTCTCCACTACAAAAAAATAGTGGAGAGATCACTACATAATCACATCCATTGATTATCTAGTTGATAGTTATGATTTTTTCTTTTAGTGTAAATTAGGAATGAGTGCAATACATGGGGGTATGGTAAGTGTTAGATTTAGATTGTATCATAACCGCATACTAAATAATCAACGCTTGAGATTAAAAGTAGTGATCTCTCCACTACTTTTTTGTAGTGGAGAGGATCCAAATCCAATAATAATAATAGCAACAAATTCTTTATATCAAAATTTTGAGATTAGCTACGTGAATCCAACACTTTAATTTTCTACTCTAATGAAGGCTATCCTCTCTACTGAGTCAAACATTATTATATTCTTCTAGTTAGTAAATAAAAACCGAGTCACACTTTTTTATTGTTCACCCATGAAAAATCAGATATTCCCACTTTACCTCCATTTTCTTCTTCCAACCCCTAACCCTAACCTAACCCTAATCTCCTTCATCCTCATATTCTACAAACCCTAACCCTAACCTATGGCTACCACCTTCCCCAAAAACCTAACCCTTAACACTGACCTATGTTCCCACTTGGGAAGGAATTAGAGAGTGGGAGATCTCCGATCGGGGAGGAAGAGGGAGGATGAAAGAGAGGGAGGGGAGTTGGGGGAGGAGGGAGAGAAAAGATGGGGAGAAGAGAAGGATGAGGATGTTAGGGTTAGGATTAGGGTTTGTGAGGAAGGAGGTCAAAAAATAAGAAAATAGTGAGGATAAAACGGTGATTTCATATATTTTTGGCTGAAAACTGGATTAGGTATAACATTGCAAACATGTTAGCAAGTAAATGTGATTTACATCAAAAAATTTAAATGTAATAAGTATCAATTTGAGTAAAAGTAAATATGATTTTGATTTAAAACCCCTAAATAAAATGTAGAATTATATGGGCACAATTAGAACAATAATTAATAGTATTAACACAAGCACTAAAAATAAGTACAAACCATCAGAATTCATTATAATCAGGACTCTGTATCTAAGGGGCTGTTTGGTTGGTTTCCTAAAAACCAAGAATAGGAAATGCGAGCATAGAAATCTCCCATTTCCTATTTTCAACCATTTCCATCCCTAAAACTTACCCCAACATTCAATAAAATATTATTTTATCATCCAACTCATCTAATAACATATTATTTTATCATCCAACTCATCCAATAAAATATTACTTTTATCATCCAACATCTAATAAAATATTATTTTTATCATCACATCATCCAACTCATCTCATCTCATCCCATCTCATCCCATCTCATATTTAAAAATCAATCACATCATCCAATAATATGGTGACAACTCATCTCATCTCCTTAAACTTTCATCTCCACCCATTTCCTCCAAAAAAACTAGGAAATGGGTTTCCTTAAGTGTGGGTCACATCATCCAATAATATAATGACAACTCATCTCATATCATTTCTTTTCTTAGTTTTAAGAATGAACCAATCACAATAAAGGAATCTAAACAAGAAAAGTCTTTTCCTTTTAAGTCTTTTCCTTATTTTTTTAGCCAACCAAACACAAGAAAAGAACATCCAATAAGTTTTATTTAAAAATCACCCACATCATCCAATAATATAATGACAACTCATCTCATCTCATTTCCTTTTTACTTTTAAGAAGTGAACCAAACACAAGAAATGGACCAATATTTAAGAAAACATTTCCTTTTCTTCCCATTTCCAATTCTTTTAGCGAACCAAACAGCCCCTAATAGTATGATTTGAATATTGTATAAGGTTAAACTGATTTTTTTATGGAGGGTCCTCTATAGGGTCAGTTATTTTCCAGCAAAACAAGGATTTTTGTCCGGTTATGGTTGCATCCGGACGTGGGCCCAAGTTCTAGAACGTGAGGTCCGGGTGTGATGATAGAGTTTTTGTATTTATCTCTTTGGTCTTTATCTTATCTTATTAATGGTCCTTGAGCTTAGCGCTTGTGTCAGCAAGGGGCCAGAGTTGGACATGAGACATTATTTATGGTTAATGTTAGTTCTATTTTATTTATTATTTTGTTAGAATTAGCGGGGAAATGGGAGAAGTTACAGAGATTAAAATTTTTTTCCCCCTTGTCCTCGTTTTGGAAAAGAAATGTGAAGAAAGTGCATATCCATGTGGATGTAATTACCAGCTAGTGCAGAGGGATTTTGAAGTGGATAGGAGAGGGAACTCAAGTTGAACAAGGAGTTAAGGTATGTGCAAAGTTAAACCACAGGACGTGAAAATTTTGGATAAGGATTATGAATTAATAGAGAGGATAAGCGCAGCATCTAATCAGAGTATTGATCATATCTAATTTTGACGGAAAGAGATAAAAGGACCATAGGAGGTGATGTGCTGACCTTATATTCAAAATGGATGGATATGTGAAAAAGATCCGTTACTCTTTTAGTTTTTTTGGTAAATTTCACCAACATTTATTTTATTTTTTCTAACCGGTGCGGATTTAAATTATGGAACGTGAGAATTATATTGGAACATTCCAATCATCTTCGTCACCCGCGGCGGGCATCACAACCCTATTTGGTCATTGAGTTCTTTTACAATAACTACATAATCGTGAGAGAAGCATGTGACTAGTTACTTTAATTTTCGCACTAACTGCAGAAGAAACTAGTAGTTTCCTCTAAAGAAAATACTTGCAAATCAGAATAACTTGTCACGTGCTTCTCTCATGATTTGTTTTTAAAATTTTCAATATGCACTTTATGTATTTCCTTTACCACCCTCTTTCTTCAATGATAGTTTGTATATCGAGTCATGAACAATAAATTCCGACAGTTTATAATTTTTTTATGGATTTAGATCCTTTTTGATTAGATGGTAATTGGAGAGTGCAATTCTTTCAATATTTACTGTCCATGTTAATTCTAATGGATATGATCACACTATGTAAAGTTTTCATTATTAGCTTGAAGGACCACTTTGGTCTTAAATCACTAGGAAAAAGTTTTCATTATTATATTGAAGACACGATTTGGTCTTAAATCACTAGGAAACTTAACTGAGTGTTATACCATGCAAATTACTAAGTCTAAACAAGTGTTCACGTGACATATGCCGACTCTAAAGGCATCCATGACCAGAGTACTCGGATGGCTGATTTGTCTTGAGAGCCAAATCCAAGAAGAAAGGCGCTCCCGACTCGGGATTTTATTAGATGACTGGTTCCGTGATGAAAGGCGTTTCCTATTTGGACCAAACATAATACAATGGCCTAACAAACAACTTCAGAAAGCATGCTACACTCAATGAATGAACGACCAACGTCCACACTTCTCTGCCTAGTTGCCATCAAGCAACTAATGTTGTTATAGCCGTTTTAGTGCTAAAAAGTAATCTCCAATCAGTAGTAGATAAGTATCCCACATTATGCGTAATCGACCCAACTTTTTACTTCAAGATAACCAAAGACCCATCTCGGACGACTCGACACGCTGACATCTCGAGAGGACGATTCAAAATGCGTTACATGTCGACAGCTGGCTAGGCCGACTTCTTGACCAACCTACTCGACCGACCATTCGACCGACATCTCGCGAGGGGACTCAAAAGACGGTATTTCTCGACCTTCTATTGGACGAGTAGAAAGGCGACGACTACCTCAAGACTTGAGCCTTCTCCCGTGCACTAGCAGCCAATCACCTCACAATAAATGCCACTAAATGCATAATGAGCACCATCATTTCTATGCCCCAATAGTCTTTATGACACATTGGACCACGTCGGCACCGCACATCCCCAATCACTTCACATTAAATACCGAAGTGACCTCTCCTCCACTCGTCGACTGATACCTATAAAGCAGATGCTGACTTGGTCGCCAATCCATACTCGATCGAAGTTACCATTCCACCCCCTGCTACCACTATAAATAGGGGTACTATTTTCAATAATAAGGTAAGATCTTTATCTCTACACACTGTGCTTAAGAACTTCTACAGTTCAGTTACTTCTCCACTTAAGCATATTACTGACTTGATCATCGGAGGAACAACCAGAGAACCCAACTCCGCCCTCTTACTATTTGATTTGCTACTTATGCAGGGAAGAGCAACCCACCTCAGAACCGGATGTTCGAAGGGTTAGAGGACCTCCATCAACCATATCACTACGATTTCATCGACTGTTTGTTATCAGCCATCAACAAATGCGGTGTCTGTCATTATGACTGTTCGAATCAGAGCCTTCAAAGCTCATCGGACACACCATTAATCCAACAGTCCCATCATCGTGCAAAAGGCGACTCGACCAACCAACTGCCGACATGTGTAAAGCATGTCTGAGCCTACACTGTATGCACCTAGCTAAAATTACCAACTTACCCAGTAAACCATCTATAAATAATGGCGATCTCCATCAAACCGAGGTAATGCAATTCCCCACGCCAAAAAGTCAATAAGATGATAATCTATTTTCTTTTCGAATTAACTAGAAAATATCACTGACTTGAGCGTCGGAGGGCACGTCGGAGGAAACAACCTCCCGTGCCTCTAACCTCTGTTTATTTGTGTAGAGAAGCGCAGGTTTTGATCCACTAAGGGACCCAAAAATCAAGTTTAACACTCCCAAAATACACATTTATTTCTCCGAAATAACCACTAAGCTAAACCTTAACCTGACTTGATACACTGCAAAAATGATCCCAATCGATGTGAGATTACGAGTGTTCTTGGATTTATGCAGCTTGGGGATAAGAGTTCAATGTACTTACTTTAAAAGGAAACAAGGGTTCCGTGTACAATTTCCTACATCAAATTGAAGTTCGTCTCCTCTCTAATTTTCCCCAGTTTTGTTTCCAAATGCGTTCATGTCTTTTTGATAAGGAATCTACAATTTGTGCGAACAAGAAAGGGATGTCTTTCTAGAAACAACAAAAAATAAAAAATAAAAAAGAAAGAAAGAATTCTCTCAAAAAAAGAAAGAAAGAAAGAAATTGGTGGCGGGCTATATTCCACAAATTGATGGGTTC
>BQKN01000768.1:0-44003 GCA_022839385.1 Asparagus kiusianus | reverse complement strand
TTTACTAATATTGGCCGGCACGCAAAATCTAGAACGCGAGTCCGAGCCTAATCCTTATTTTGCAAGTTTTTCTGCAGAAAGAATTTCATATAAAACTCTTCTGTATGAAACTCTGCACATTTGTTCAGATTTCAAAATATGCAATTGGATTTCTTGCTGCCGAAGAGTTTGTTCTCATTTGCATTCCTCTTGCCTGGAACAAATTTCCTGAATGGGATGTTTCTCGAATGCTAACTGCTTGAAATAGATCAATTAACGATCCTAAGAATTGTAGTCTTAAGATTAATGAGAATTTTAAGATTGGACCTCAATTTCAAAGCTTGAATACAATTTACAGATAGGATTAAACTATCTTATTTAATATCAGTAATCCTCTCTATGAGTGAATTCAAGAGTACATAAATTTTAGGAATTCAGTGAAATTCTGTTTGGTTGGTTTCCTAAAAATCAAGAAAAGGAAAAAGATACATGGAAATCAATAAATTATTATTTTCATCAATTTCCATTCCTAAAACTCACCGCAACATCCAATAAAATATTATTTCATCCCACAACTCATCTCATATCATCTCCTAAAAATAAACCAAACACAAGAAATAGGTCACATCATCCAACTCATCTCATCTCCATCACATCTCATCTTTAAAAACCACCCACATCATCCAATAATATGGTGACAACTCATCTCATCTCATTAACATTTCATTTCCACACATTTCCTCCAAAAAAAGCTAGGAAATCAATTTCCTTAAGTGTGAGTCATATCATCTAATAATATAATGACAACTCATCTCATCTATTTTCTTATTTTTATGAATGAACCAAACACAAGAAAAGAACCTATTACAGGAAATAAGTTTCTTATAATTTATTTCCTTATTTTTTTAGCCAATCAAACAACCCAAAAATAATTTTTCTTAAAAAATCACTCACATCATCCAATAATAATGTGACAACTCATTTCCCATTTTTGGATTCCCTACTTTCTTTTAGCCAACCAAACAATCTTAAAACAATTTTTTTTGAAAATAGGTTTCTTATTCTTTGGTTTTTCCTCTTTTTTCAGGCAAACGAACAACCCCTTAGTTGAAAAGTGAGATTCAAATATTCGACGGGTTGGGGATCAAATAGTAACCAGATGGCCGGGACAGCGAGCTGTATGGTGCCCTCTTGACTCGGCAATTTCATGGAGGCAAAAGTGCTATTCTCGTTAGGACAACTGTTTTGAACTGGTGATATCTTAGTGACGAGCAACGCTCCAAACTCCAACATAGCACTCTTCGGCTTCTAGTGGAGCGTGGCAATTCTCTACATATCTAACATGAAAACTTTGACGGTTTTTTACTTTTTAATTACACAGAAATACATTTAGTTTTTTCGCTAAATTATCATGTTTGACGACAATCAAGATAAACAGTCATGTGTTTGTACGTTATACGTTTGATGATAGGGTAAATTGTAACGGTCCTCACACGTCACGTTTTAAGATAAATTTACTTATACTTAGTATATCTTTAAAGGGCCTTATTTGAGGATAAGTAATCATGTTCGTGCGCTACATGTTTGACGGCGATCAGAGTAAGCTGTAACATGCTCACACATAGCATGCTTTTAGACCTTCGCTCATATGTACTTAATTCTACATGTTTGATGACAATTAGTATAGGTTTTCACATGATTTGTGCGTTACATGCTTGACGAGTGACGACAGTCAGAATAAGTTGTAAGGTGCTTCATACTTGGCATGCTTAGACAATTTTGCCTATATGTGCTTATATATAGCTTAAGTGCGAAGCACAAGTATGTTTTTAGACATTTTTGCCTAAACGTACATTTCACTAAATTAACATGTTTGACAATGGTCAGAGTAAGTTATCACCTACTCCGTGCATTATATATTTGATGACGATCAAAGTAAATCGTTAAAGTACTTCACACATGGCATGGTTTCAGACAATTTTGCCTACATGTTTCACTAAGTTATCATGTTTGGCAACACTTAGAGCTGAGTAACTTGTAACCTACTTCATACATTACACGTTTGATGACAATCAAAGTAAGTTGTAATGTGCTTCATAGATGGCATGTTTTTAGACAATTTTGCCTATATACTCAATATTCTTTTATCTTTTCTCTCCTTTCTATTTTCAACGACCGTTTATGCATTTTATTGACGCATCGCGGAAGTCAAAACCTCGGAATTCACCAATGGTGTTCTCTGAATCCACAAAGAATGATCTCCGAATCCACAAAGAACTTCGAATCCACAAAGAAAATAATGAAAGAGAAATTATATTGATGAAAATATATTGTTCTTTGGGGTTACACGACTCTTCTTAAATAGAAAAATAAATAAGACTCCTAGTAAGACTAGAATTACAAAGAAATAGAAAATATCAAATTCTATCCTAAAAAGACTCCTTATAGTAGAGGAAACAAATCATGAATCAAAACTGAATTTATTTACTAATCGAATTTGACTCTAATATTGAATTTATTTCCTAATCTAAATAGATTCCAACTTTATTACTAAAAATAAACTAAATGCTGATTATTTTTGGATTTTAGTCAAAAATGGGTATTACTAATGAGATTTTAAAAATCTGAAAATCTAGTTGACTCCATCTCGTCGAGATGTACGATTTACATATATAATATGTCAGAATCTGCCTTCTGGGTTGGAAGATATGACTGTTTCTTTGCGAAAGTCAATAATACATATAAATCTGTATTTAACTGGTGATTGTTCGAATCTTCCATGAAATTGTCTGTTAAGCGTCCTACATCAGTCTTCCCTTGTTGAAAGAAGCTCAACCCCGAGCTTATATTTGTTAGAATAGTAGCTTCATTATTAAATAATTTTCTTCTCTTGTAACGATCAACATCTGCTTTGTATTTAGCTTTGATTTTCTCCATTTATTCTTTGACCTCCTCTCCTAGGACTTTTTCTGTATCAAACTTGTGTATGAATCTTTCCCGTGACATGTGTATGTAATTGGCAGCTTGTGACTTTGTAGTTGACATGAAAAAATCTTTCAAATATTTTCTCTGTTGCTTCCCATATTCTAGTGTCGGCGATATCATCTCATCATTATTGAAATTATTGATGATCATTGCTTCCAAAAAAAGAATTTTCTCCCTCATACTCCATACATAATACTTTCATCTTCTTTGCCTCGAACCCTCCACCAAGCAATTCACACATACCATCAATTGCCTACTCTATATTTTATCCTTCTCCTCCATCAGGACATCATTAATATGTGCAATATCGCTCATCACCTCTCTAAAAATATCATACATAATATCCATCTTCACTATCATATCTCCATGAGCATCATGAATCTTATGCATAATGAGTGTTTGCACCTTAGGAGGAATTTTGGTAGGGCATCTTCTTCTTTTTTAATTACAACTAAGTCATAGGCCTCGTCAGATTGCTTCAAGTTTTCTCCTAAAGCTTTGTTGTTTGTCACCAAGAGTCTCTTCTTCTTAGTAGTCTTTATCTTAGATGACTCCTTTTCTATAAAAGGCATAAGTACAATTCGGCGTCCATCTTTCTTGAAGATACAAGCATTGTCACTGCTCCTATGGGTAGCTCCAATATCGAATTGCCATGGCCTACCTAAAAGCATCCGATAAGTATCCATCTCGACCACATCACACAAAAACCTCATCAACATAATTGCGACCAATAGAAAAAGGTACCCGACACATCTCATCGTTCTGCACATCATTGCCCTTGTAAATCCAGGCGATCTTGTAGAGAGGTGTGTGTTTCTCTGTCTTCAAATCTAACTTATTCACCATACGCCAAGAGACAAGATTTTTGCTACTATGACAATCAATGATAACATCACAAATCTTCTACATCACAGTGCATCTCGTGCGAAAGATATTATGCTTCAGAGGTGGTTCTTCTTTCTTTATTGCTTCTTTAGTGCTCTTCCTACCAAGGTCTTGCTTAGGGTCATTGTCGATGTTAAATTCATAATGTGGAGTCAGATCACGTCGCTGGAGACCATCAACGTGATTTCGAACTCCCATTGTGTTCAGACGCTCCACTGCCGACACAAGTTGCTCTAAAGCAGTCTTCATCTGATTACATCGGTCTTCAACTCATCGAACTTAGTTTGAGAAATAGGGGCTTTGTTGCCTGCCATCGGATCGGAAAATAAGGCTCTGATACCAATCGATGCAGCGCGGAAATAAAAACCTCAGATTCACTAAGGGTGTTCTCTGAATTCATAAAGAATGATCTCCGAATCCACGAAGAACTTTGAATCCATGAAGAAAATATTGAAAGAAAAATTTTATTGATGAAAATATATTTTTCTTTGGGGTTACATGACTCTTCTTAAATAAAAAAATAAATAAGATTTCTAGTAAGACTAGAATTACAAAGAAATAAAAAGTATCAAATTCTATCCTAAAAAGACTCCCTATAATAGAGGAAACAAATCATGAATCAAAATTGAATTTGTTTCCTAACCTAATTTGACTCTAATATTGAATTTATTTCTTAATCTAAATAGACTCCAACTTTATTACTAAAAATAAACTAAAAGCTGATTATTTTTGGATTTCAGTCAAAACTAGGTATTACTGATGAGATTTTAAAAATCCGACAATCTAGTTGGTTCCATTTCGTCGAGATAGGCGATTTACATATATAATATGTCAGAATCCGCCTTCTAGGTTGGAATATATGATTGTTTTTTTGCGAAAGTCAATAATACATATAAATCTGTATTTAGCTCGTGATTGTCCGAATCCTCCATGAAATTGTCTGTTAAGCGTCCTACATGCTACGAACCCTATAAATAGCGAGCAGGGGAAGATTTTTGGCGAGGAAGATTTTTGGCGATCACGTGAAGAGAGATTTGTGTTCGTATTCTCGTGATCTAAGCCACCATCATAAGCTTTTGTGATCTTGTTCTAATCGTCAACGGGAAGCAATCTCGACTCAAGCATCGGGGGAAACATCCTTTCGCCACCAAGAACCCATGTTAAACAAGAAGGAGCTAAATTAATCTTCTCTTCATCTGTAATCGAGAGAGAGTGTGAGTGATTGTAAGGGTTTCATACCAAGTGATCGAACCCAGTTTTCTTAAAATAAGAGAATCAATCTCAGTCAATTTTTCGACCCTACACTAGGTTGGAAGATATGATTGTTTATTTGCGGAAGTCAATAATACATATAAATCTGTATTTAGCTCGTGATTGTCCGAATCCTCCATGGAATTATCTGTTAAGCGTCCTACATCATTTACCCAAACAGTAATCGTTGTCAACAATTAATTTTAACGATATGATATCTTTATGTAATTCTGAAAGTTTATGATAGTTTATCCTAGTAAAAAAAAAAGTTCATCGCAATTTTGTATAAAAAAATCCGTAGTTCAAAGTCTTGCGTACTTCATCCCAAGAGTTACACATCAACACAGAAGTACTATCTAGCATGTACATAAATGTAAAACTAGTTCTCTAAATATCTAGGAATACCCCGACAGTTTTGAAATGAGATTTACAGAATCGTTAAGTTCTTAACATCATCTTATATTTCAAGCAAGATATAGGACATTTTCCATATCAAAAGCATGAACTAATGATGACAACCAAAATATATGGACCAGCTTCCAAAATTGTAGGAAGCAGGCAACAATTCGCTGATCCAAGTAATAGCTTCTACGGATCGGCAACTTATCATTATCGCCTGTTGTTTTTCACTTTTAATGGTTGGAGATGTTGTTCAACATCAACACACCCCATGTGTCTTTCTATCTAAATGTCTCTTTAGATTTCTTAACAACCGGTTTCGACATGATTTAGATGTTATACAACACGTACCATCCTCAAATTGACAACATGCTTCCCCTTTTTGGAGTTGTTTGGTTTGTTGTAATTGTAATTACATGCAAGTGGACATTACAAAAGCAACGGAAACATGTTTATCATTGTACGTAATTGCTTTATTCAGTTAAAAAATTTTGCAAGTTGTCGCGTGTATTTCATGTACTTGTTTTTGGACACGGGATTTCTTGAACCCATATATAAGAGCTTCATTGCAACTAGAAATGCAATTCAAACCACATTTATAGCTCAAAAAGTTTGCAATTATGAATTAGTTTAAATCTATGTAAATTATCGGTTATATTTTTTGTATTTATTAGCTGTAATGAAACAGAATATTATAATTGGTACAAAAGGTTCCGGTTACGTGGAAATGATACGTAACCTATGCAGCGATCTAAACAACTTTTCCAATGTTTTTTGCAAAAACGCTATTGGAAAAGAAAAATGATCGCAAATAAGAAACTTGGTTGCTACATTCAGATTCAGATTTGTTTTAGATAGTAATTGGAAGTACGCGATGTTGTGAAGGGATTATGAGACTACGTTAACTGCTTAATTTTAACCCGGCACTCACCAAGTTGTGCTGCCACGTTCTCTTTAAGTGGCGCTCATCACATAATTTTGCAACTTATGAGAGACTTGGCTCTAGGCTGCTAATACACGTAACCACCGCTTCTAGAAGGAATATGTTGTTAATAAATCACCTAAATTTGTCACATCGAGATTGTTAGAGATGCTCAACATATAACAAAGAGAAGGATGAGATTAAAAAATAACCCCTTTTATTGACTTTGTAGCTTAAAGAAGTACAAAGTTTTTGGAGATATTTGTTACTTGGAAAAATTGCTTCAAGCCCCCCAAAATTCAAGTTTCAACGTGCTACAGCCCTCCCAACTTCCCCCAATGTGCTGCGGCCCCTATAATTTGACAAAATTGTGTACAATGCCATTCTTCCCAAGTTCCAATGCAACCTCCTCCAAAATCCCGATTTTACTCTCTCCCCTACACCTCCTTCCCCCCCCTCCGCCCCCCCCCCCCCCCCCCCCCCTCCTCCTCCCTCCCCAACTCCGCCTCCCTCCCCCGTTCCGTCTCCCTCCTCCTCCGATCCCCCTCAGCCCCCTCCTCAGCCTCCCTCCCCAACTCCGTCTCCCTCCCCTCCCCCACTCCGCCTCCCTCCTACACCTCCCGCCTCCTTCGGTCCCCCTTAGTCCCCTCCCCCGCCTCCCACCACAGTTCCGCCTTCCTCCCCTCCCCCGCTCCGCCTCCCTCCCCTCCTACACCTCCCTCCTCCGCTCCGCCTCCTTCCCCTCCCCCACCTCCCTCCCCCGCTCCGCCGTCGGCGACGTCCCGAGGAACTTCGCGTCTCATGTTAACTATTATAGGTAACATGTTAACTATTACAGTTCACACATTGAGCTCAAAACATATTTATGAAATTATAATAGTTAACATGTTATCTATAACAATTAACATGTTATCTATAACAGTTAACATGAGCTGGGATGAGCTGGCATGATAAAGAGAAATGATAAACTTAGGATTTTAGGACCTGACATGTCTAATCATGAGCTGACATCTCTAATCATGAGCTGGAATCATGATGGAGGGCCCTGGACATATTAAAAAAAAATGGGCTGCAGCACATTAAAAAAAATATGAGGGACTGTGGCACATTAAAACTTGAATTTTGGGGTCTAGAAGCAATTTTTCATTGTTACTTACATTTCTTTAGGTTGAGTATTCCCTTACTTGAGCCTCAACAATAATTGTTTTTTTTTAATTTTATAAAGTTAGTTGATGATGGAAATAAAATAACAGATGAAAGAGCAAATCTAACTAGGGTCCAACATACGTAGTAGGAAAATTTTCTAACCATGAGATAGTTTCCTTTTGTTCAATTATTGATGTACCTGGCACTTTTGATTGAGGATTTATTTAAATTTAAATTGTTATTGCTGTCCAGTGCACAGTTGATGAAAAAGAAACAGTTGGCGTACATATGCAACAAAGAAAGTTGACTAATTTTAGAAACCAAATGCATACTACAGAAACCGTGATTGTAGTGTGCTAGAATAATGGTTTTACCTAGATCTAGAGTCATTTATTTGCGACCTTTATATGAATCCAATTAGTTACCAGAAGTTTGACTTATGATGGCAAGGCTAAGTCTGAAGTTAACAGCTACAAGTTTATTGCAGGGTGTCTTTTGATGAAGCCTATCAACTTAAATGCGTACAATCGTATATTGTATTCGTGTATGTATACTAACATTTATATATATTAATAATTTAATATCCATATTGGATTGGGTATATAGATACAAGTATCATTTTATTTTTTGCTGGAGATGGATATAAATATGCTTTGCAAAGTTAAACAAAACTGAAACTATTTTGCTCTCAGTTTAGTGAATTTGAAGTCGAAGTTGGTGACGTTAGGGTTTACTCAAATAATTTTACGTGTCAAATACACAGGTAAACAGTAAACTCCTTATTTGAAGTTTCTGTAGCATTTAAATAGTTTTTTGTATGAGAAAACCTATATACTTCTTCGCTTTATACATTTGCTGTATATTTATCTATCTGCATTTGTTCACTTTATGTTATTGTATATCCATTCTTGAACTTGGCGGACATGAATGTAAGTTTCTCGTACTGAAATATATTCATATTCAGAATAAATCCATGATTGGAAAACACATAGTCCAAATTCTCCCAGGGGCCAAGCAATAACTACCAGGAAACAAGGTCAACTTTGGACTCAAAACGTATTACTTCTCCATGTGAGCTGCTGCATAATGTTTCTACCTAAATGGCTAAAATGTACGAAAAACTTTAGATGAAAACAATTGCTGACTGATAATAAAAAGTTCTAATGTGAATTACAGAGTAAAAGTTTATATTATCATCTTACACCGCAAGCGACGGAGAAGATGAAACCCAAATGGCGCACTGCACATGCTCCAAAGGTTGCACGCCCTTTTACTGAATCACAACCTAGACAATTCCACGCAACAATAATTAAAAAAAAAATGCTTTAATGTATGCCTAATTGGATAGGAATATGGTTTGCTCCGATCTCATTTTCCCCTTTCACTGCACCAAAGCCCTAAAATTGTACTGATGATGATTGAGCCTTACAATATTTTATCTTCTACGTAGATGTCAGCACTCCCTACTCACCAATATTAACAACCAATCATCACTGTCAACTTTCACCGCACCCAACGGTTGGAGATGCTCTCCAACTCAACACACCCATCTGTCCTTCTAGAAGATTAGATCCTCGGATCCCTTATCCCTGAAACACAGGAAAACAAATGAGGAACCTGAAGCAGTTAAAACTGCTAAAGCGAATGCAATAAAATTTCAAGACTATGGTTCCAACCCAATTTAGATGCTCTACAACAAAAATCGCTTGATTGAGAACAACACGCATGTGGCAGGACTAACAACTAGTTAATATAAATAGTTTCTTTCCATTCTCACCAACATCCAGATTTCAACATACCCATAAGAAAGCCAAAATAAAAATAAATAAAAAGAATTAAAATGTTAAAAAAACTTAAATAAGGAAGTTATTGCTGCGCATTCAGATTGAAATTCAAAACCATATTTGGCAAAATAATACAACACATTAATAAAACCTCATGTGACCTTAGTAGACATGAATCATTAACAAACAGGTCCCAAATGGGACTGGTCACCTAACAGGTACAACTGAGAAGCTGAGCTCCATGTTGCTAATATAAGTTATTCACCATCCTATAGTTAATTCCCTCAAGAATCCAGAAGGAATGAAGTTTGCTAACAAAGTAACAAGGTTGGTAGAGATGCTCCTCAACTCCAGCATAACAGACAAATGGATGAGATTAAATAGCAGGTCCTTCCTATTGACTTTATAGTTCAAAGAAATAGAAAGATTTTGGAGATATTCAGACTCTACGTTTCTTTTACGTTGAGTGTTCCCTCAGATGAGCCTCAACAATAACTGGTCTATTTCTATGTGGACATATGCTGTAGAGGCACATGGGTGGCTAGTTAGTTGATGATGGAAAATTGAAATAAAATGACCGATGAAAAGGATGGAAAGACTTTTTATTAGGATCAAGCATACATAATAGGAGAACTTACTATCCAGTATCCAATGGGTGAGCTATTTCAATTCTATCATGATGTATGTGGCATTGTTCAGTTTTATTCAAGTTTTGTTCTTGCCGTCTAATGCATGGTTCAAGAGATGCAGTTGCTGTATTTCTGTATTAAAGCATGTTGGCTATTAAAAAGCCAAATGCATGCACCAATTTTTTATTGTGGTACTATGTAGCACGGACACGGATCCGACACGGCCATCCGACACGCCGACACGAGGCAAATCCTAAAAAATACATAGGATACGTGTGTTCAACACGTGTGTCCGACACGGACACGACACGACACGGCTTCATGTTATGCGTGTCTGTGCTTCATAGTTGTGGTACACCGAAATATAAACTTGACAAAAGCTAGAGTTTTCAGTTTGGTCCTTATACAAAACCAACTTATCAGAAGTTGACTATGATAGCATAGCTAAGCTTAAAGTTACAGAAATGAAGTTGTTGCCAGGTGTCTTTGGATGAAAGCTATGAAGATGGATTTGAGTAGGATGCGAAGGGATCCATATATTTGCCAATGTATCCATCTTCATATCCAGTGGGATATGAGATGGGATTATTGGCAAATATTAAATGTAATCCCCAAGTCATTTGCACCCTTAATTTTGGGAATTAGGAAACTATACAATAATACAATAAGTTGACAGGTGGTATTATTGTCAATATATTTAGTAAAGCCCAAGAGAAATAAAATCCCAGCTAATTTGCATTGTTCGGGATGATGGAAAAGCGATTGAGAACCTAAGAGTTCGAAGGACATGTCGTAAGAAGTGTTCTCTGATTTATGATAACTGACGAGTAAGAGTTCAATGCATTTACTTGAAAAAGAGCAAAGAGTTGCGTGCAATTCTAGTTCTACTTCCAGTTCCAAAATTTGAAACTGGAAATTGCCGCAATCCATCTCCACGTTTTAACATTTTTATCGTGTTGACCATATAATATGTCATAAACAGTTCCTGATAAGGAATCGGTAAGCGTTTCTTGCAACATTGATAAGCGTTTAAATGATTCGAGTAAAGTTTTTAGTGAATCTGTGTTCCACAGCCAATTCCAGATCATTAAAAGAAGGCACAGATGATGAAACTAGCATTGTAGAGATAAGAAAGAGATGTCTCTTAGAAACAATTTTAAAAAAAGGTGGCAGATTGTATTTGTTAAGTTGTCGGGTCCATTAGAGTCTATTGGCCAGCACACAAGGCTTGGACTTTGAGTCCATAGCCTAACCTCACTTTACATTCGTCTACAAAATTTTATATAAATTCTTCTATTTGCTTGTCAAGTTGAACCCTCCTGTACATTTCAAATGTTATTGTATCTGTTGGTTGTAAGAAGTTGTTCTAAGGTCCATTCTATTCAACCAAAATAAAGTTTTCTCCGGGAATGTTTCTCGCATGCTTACTAATAATCTTGTATTGTTATCCAATCGTTTATATTTCAGGTTTCTGTTGAAAGAAACAATCCACCAAGAAGAAAGACCAAGCAAACTCAAGGAGACAGGGGTTCCCTTTTGCTCTATCAACCTCAAGGAGACAATGTACTATTCTTGCTATAACTATTAGTCTATTACTGCAGTAGCTTTGAACTTGTGAGCTCTCCTTTGACAAGCAACACTCAACCAAAATCCAAGATAACGAGGTTCCACTTCATAGAAAAGTTCAGCTTCAAACTCTAGCATGATACTTCAATTACATCAACATGAAAATTAGGAATAGATACAGCACTAGGTTTTCTAAATGTCCAAAATACTTGAGAAGCTTTAGGCAGCAACTAACTGAATATCCTGATTGTAGATTGATGTACAAGATTCTTACCAAGGGCCAAGGATATGGAGACCGATCATTGATTGATATTAAAAAGATTTCATGGGTTTACAGAAAAGTGAAATTCACTCTTGCAAGCAAGATAGATATTTTCCCATCTAAAATGCATCATGAACTAATGATTTGCAACAAAATATTTGTAGTTCCATGTAATCAGTTGTCATCCTCAACCCCTCACCAAACAAACATTGGCGGCCATGTGTTAGGACTAACAACCAGTTATTAGATTCTTATCATTCTCTGATGGTCTTCATTTGTGCCTTAATTTGCGTTTTCTTGTTCTCTTCACAAGGCTACCTAATTATTCCCTTCGTAATGTACAAATGATCTCTTCAAAATAGAAAGACTGAAGTCTACAATCGTATGGCTCTATTGGGTCCTAGACTCTTAGTAGATGTATTTAACTATGAAACAGGTCTTAAGTGGGTCTGATCACCTAACTCTACACCTGAGAGACTTGGCTCTACCTTATGTAACTGACAATCTTAGGTTAGATTCCCTTAAGTTTCTAGAAGATATGAAGTTAACAAATCACCCAGATCTGTCGCGTGCAGACTGTTGGAGATGCGAAATAGGTCTTAAGTGGGTCTGATCACCTAACTGTACACCTGAGAGACTTGACTCTACCTTATGTAACTAACAATCTTAGGCTAGATTACCTTAAGTTTCCAATTTTTTTAATGAAGTTAACAAATCATCCAGATTTGTCGCGTGCAGACTGTTGGAGATGCTCAACTCCCATATAAGAAATCCTATATTTTAATTTCTATATACATCATCCCCTTCTTGCTTACATAACGAACAGGACGAGATTAAAAATAACTCCTTCCACATTTGATTTTGAAGTTGAAAATTAAAAGAAATAAAAAGATTCCATACATATTCATTGCTTACTTTTCTTTGTGTTGAGTATTTCCCTGTAGCTGAGCCCCAAGCTTAGCTTAATCTATTTCAATGTGGAAGTCTGCTGTCAAGGCACATGGGTGGCTGGTTAGTTGATGGAAATAAATAACTGATGAAAAAGATGCAAGAGCATTTTTTTTATAAATTAGGATCCAGCATACGTAATAGGAGAAATTTCTAACACATAGATGAGCTCCTTTCGTTCTATCACAATGTATGTGGCAATGTTGACTGTGGGTCTATTCAAATTTCAATTTTTCTTGCCTTCTAATGCATGCTTAAATAGTAACAGTTGATGTGCATATATATTCAAGTAAATTGGTTATTGTACAGCCAAAATCTATGCTACAAAAGTTTGATGTGGTATACTAGAAGCTACAAAGCATTGTATCCGTATCCGTAACTCAAAAAAAAAAAGGAGATAGTAAATATCATATCTAGGGGCGCGGAAGGTTTTGATCCTTTTGTTCTGGGAGGAATCGCCTCTCATCATATTGCAGCGGGTACACTGGGAATATTAGCGGGCCTATTCCATCTTAGTGTCCGTCCGCCTCAACGTCTATATAAAGGATTACGTATGGGCAATATTGAAACTGTACTTTCGAGTAGTATCGCTGCTGTTTTCTTTGCAGCTTTTTGGTTGACCTTGATGATGTTGCACTAAACATGAGTTCAATATCAGGCATTCCAGAATGACATCGGTAAGTGATTGATAATATCATATCTAAGCCATATCCAATCCGCTTACACTCCTAATTTTACGAGTTAATTCTGTAAGGCTCAAGAAAAATAAGACCTAAGCTCAATTTTGTCGTCAAGAAAAAAACTTCCAACAGGAGAATATAAAAGATTGAAAAAAAATCTATTCTAACAGAAATAGCTTGTACAGAAGTAAATTACATATTTTATTTGTAGGACAAACTTGAAAATCTAAAGAAGATAGACTATGCGTTTCTCACCTATACTGTTCATATTAACACTCTGAGACCTTTCCAAAATATCCCATTCAGCATTGACATCTACGGATCTGGAAATTTAAGTTTCTAGAAGTTCATTAATTCTCCCCAATTTTTGAATCTCAAAGTTCCACAAATGATTTCAGGAAAATTCCAACTTAATTAGGGAGAAGAAACTGGTTTTTGTGATTATTAAAGTCCTCATATACCTAGAAAAGAATACGTGCCTGTTGACGATTTGTCTTCTTGACGATTTTTGAATCTCCCCAATTTTTGAATCTCAAAATTCCACAAATGATTTCAGGAAAATTCCAACTTAATCAGGGAGAAGAAACTGGTTTTTGTGATTATTGAAGTCACAGATATATTTGAATTACTAGGAGTAAACTTTACACTTTTCCGTGAGTCAATTAAGCTTTGATGCTTGGAAGACTCCTTTTTGACGATTTGTCTTCTTTTTAATTTCCTTGATGTAATCTGCCATCTTCCTCTAACTACGTTTAACTGTTGCTAATCATAGTGGTACTTGTTTGAAATCCTGATGTAACGTAACAACCGCCTAATATTGCGTAAATAAGTATTTACAGCTTCTAAGTGTTTATGCTATGATATACCTTTCTAAAATTAAATATGTCATTAAAATAGGAAAGTATCTCATCTCATCAATGTGCAAAAAACAATCAAGTGTAATATAAGTCACAATTCTAAAAAATGGTTAGGTAAGCTACATCGTGTACATAAAAGTAGGACATATATGCACTTCAACTATTCCTGAAGCACCCTCAAGAGTCAAGACTATGAATTGAAATACTGGGTAATCAGAATATAATATTGTATATCTAAATCCAACAAATATGTAATGTCACAAGAAAATAAGCTGGTATAAAGGCTGCTAAGATATTGGAAGTAGAAACAAAAGTAAAACTAGACAAATAGGAATTATAAATATTGTAATTAATCTTGCAAAATGCTACAAACATAAAGGAGAAGCGCACCTTTTGGGTGACAAACTGGGATGGGAAATTCAAAAATACTGCACAATAGTCTTGTCACAAGATAACAATCTTACTTTTATATACGCACTCTTGCTCAGCCCAGAAAACTGAAGCCGCATAACAGCATCAATAATTAGCCCAGAAAACTGAAGCTGGATAGAAGCATTAATAACAAGATAAGGCGGATTCCTTAGGTAACATATAAGTTTAAAATGCAACAGAAGAAACAAGAACGGGTTTTTTCAGATATTGGTCACCAAATCTTAATTATTTCAAAATAAGCGTCCCAAAATACGTATAATAAGTGCTCCAAATCTCATAAGTTACTGAATACTGCATAGGCCCCTCATATTAGAACGAGTAAAGTGCACATCACATCAATGCCTTCAGTTGCAGTAAACAACCCTCAAGTCATTTAAAATCACACCCGTCCCCCCCCCCCCCCCCCCCAAAAAAAGAAAGAAAAAGAAAAAAGAAAGAAAAAAACACACGCACACACCCCACCACCACAGACACACACACACACGATTCATGAGGAAGAGGGGTGTTACATGCAATTTATCTTTCAAAAAATGGCAATCCAGAGATGTTAAGTGCTAGGCTGCTAGTAAATAAGTTAATGGGGGTGAAGTGCAACTGAAGGTATAGATGAGGGGCTTATGTGCAATTTACCCAATTAGAATCTGTCATCTTTAATACCTAATGAACTTAAAACCATTAAATTTCCCCATTGTGCCCTCATCATATATAAAAAAAAAATTTGTCAGAAGAACTCAACGTCTTTGAAATTAGAAGTCACAACAAAGATAAGATTAAATGGCAAATACTAAAGGAGAAACACAAAACTAGAGAAACAAGAGGAAAACAAGTAGTAATGAAAAAAGTGAGAAAATTTGTAGTTCAAATTAAATGTTTATCAATCCCTAAAAGAACAAAAGAGAATAATTTTAGCAAATTTGAATTTGATGAAGTCTTGTACAACCAAACCTTCAGCTTATTATAGCCAATGATACTTCACTTTGAATGAACTTTGTAATTGTCATATAGTCAAACATACTTTGTACAATAACATTGTTGTCAATAATCTTCATTTTCAACTCATTATTCGGCAGGACAGAAACTCCAGTAGACTTCAGATTTCCTTGCCAGACTGAATTTACCAACATTGCTTATATCTTACATCAGTTTATTATTGTAGACATTGTTACCACGACGAACCTAGCAATATATAGAAATATCCATGATAGAATCCAAGTGAGGAATGAAACCCTGTTTACCCAGTCAAGAGAGGCCCATTTACCAGTCAGATTCAAAGACAATGAAAATGTTAACAAACTAGCAATCTTGAGGGCGTAAAGATATAGTTCCATGCCCAACATCACATGAACCACCTGAAGCCTTTAAGGGATACACATTGATACCATCCTGAACTGATAAGCTATAAGTTTGTACATATTCCATGAAAGGACAATACAGTTATGACTTATGCCATAAATGGGAGAAGTGGACCAATAGATGTATTCGAAAATATCAATCCTTATAACTAGTTTAGCACGTCGCAGGATTAATTTAGTAGTGAAATAATATAGTAATATACCAAATAAGGGGATGCTCTGTGTAATATCAATGTGAAGGGATAATCCTCAATGAGGAAGAATAACTAGGTGGTAGACATAACCAACAGAAGCTACTGCTGTTCCATTTGAAAACGTAAGCCTTAAGGAGGTTTTATCTATTTGAGACATCGAGTATTCAGCAAAGCATGATGGCTCAGAAGTTTGCGTTTAAACAACCGATCAAACATTTGAAGAATAGTTCTAATCAGCTCAAAGTTCATCTTTAGCTTTAAACAGATATATCAAGTTGTTGCTCATCGTGAGATATCTAAGGCCTGTAGAGGCTTCCAAATTTCCTTAGCACAGATTGTTTCAGTCAGGAGTTCCTAATCTTGAGCTTCACACAAAAGCTTATGCCCAAATGTAAAAGAGAATATGTGAATTGAGCACTTAATTCATCAATTTAAAAGTGTAGAACATTACCTACAAATCATTCTTTGACATCAACTACACCGAACATATGATCGTAGAAACACATGGCAAATGGAAGGAAAACATGAGGTTTTCTCGTCTCTTGTATCTTAACACACTTTTGTGAAAACTGTCTCATTTTACGACAATTGTGTGGATTTAGATCGAAGACAGTAAAATGAAGAAAACATCAGTAAGCACAGCATAAAGACAGTAACTGGCAAAAACCATACGCTGAAGTGAAGAAAATGTAGCTAATATACACTGCTGAAACAATTTTACCTCAGTTAGTAGAGATAAGCTCAAACAATAATATCAAAAGATTAGATTTATTATCTGTAGTGTGAATATTCCACTTCACTAACACAATGTAAGGGTGTGAATCCGCAAAAAATTGTAGTGCCACTTCAGGTACGAAAGAGCAAGACCGAAGTGCTCCTTGGCGCTCATGTAACAAAAGAATTATCCTCCATCTGACTAACTAAGTGTTCTAATACACTGGTCATGTTTTCTTTCACAGGATGCAACTTATCCGATGCCTCAAAAGAGTGGACTATGTTATTAATCTCAATCCAGCTCACAGCATGTTCTTTTCTCACTCTTTTCTCCTCCATTTGATGCCTCAGCTTCTCTACAGACTCCCATCTCCCTTCACCCGCATAAATGTTTGATAGCAACACGTACGGTGCAGAGTTCAAAGGATCAACTTCAATAAGCTGTGATGCTACTTCCTTTCCCAATTTTATGTTCTTGTGGGTCTTGCAAGCCCCGAGCAGCGCATTCCATGCTCGAGCACTAGATTGACATTGCATCTTACTTATCCATTTCACTGCCTCTTCTAAATGTCCAGCTCGGCCTAAAAGATCAACTAAACAACAATAGTGTTCCTCTTGAGGAACAATCCCATGGGTCTCTTCCATGCATTCGAAAAACTTCACTCCATCTGTTACTAAACCTGAATGGCTGCAAGAAGAGATGAGAACCATAAAGGTGTTTTCATCTGGCTTTGTTCCTACTCCAACCATTTCCTCGAACAACCGAATAGCCTCTTTCCCGTTACCATGCTGACCTTCAGCAGACATCATAGTATTCCACATTACTGAATCTCTCTCATTAACGGGTGTCTTATAAAAAACTCGCCGCCCTCCCTCCAAATCCCCACATTTTGAGTACATATCGACAAGTGAGCTCTGAACGACAGCATTCGGTCTGAAACGGGTCCTAAGCAAACGGGCATGAATCTGCTTTCCATGCTTCAACGAAGCAATCGAAGCACAAGCGCACAACCCACTACTGAATGTGAATTGATCCGGCCTAAAACCCTCCCACATCATCCTCCTAAACAAATCAATCGCCTCGAGCGAGAACCCAAACCTCGCATACCCTCCAATCAAAGCCGTCCAAGAAACAGGATTCCTCTCCGGCATTTCATCAAAAACTCTCCTCGCGGACACTAAATCCCCACTCTTCGCGTACCCATAAACCAAAGTAGTCCAACACAAAACATCTTTCGTCATCATTTCATCAAACACCCTCCTCGCATCGTCCAACCATCCATTCTTCACATATGCATCAACCAAGGAGCTTGAAATCACAAGATTCGACGAAAACAGCCCAACAACCAAAACCTGCCCGTGCACTTGCTGGGTAAGCCTAAAATCCCCAAACCTCACACAAGCAGTGACTAGCCCAGAAAACGTAAATGGGTTATACCCAAACGACGAACGTCTAACCTTACAAAAAAAATCGACAGCATTTCTACATTGCCCATTTCTAGCAAAAGCAATAATCATACTATTCCAAGAAACCAAATCCCTCACCGGCATATTATCAAACACTCTCCTCGCCGCTGCAATCATACCCAATTTAGCATAGCCCGCAATCATCGAATTATAAGTGAAAACGTTCTTCGTCGGCATTTTATCAAACAAGGCGCGGGCGTCGTCAGCTCGACCAAGAATGAAGTAAAGAGATATTACGTGATTAGAGAGCAAAGGGGTAGAAGGGTAGATGTGCTTGGAGCCAGTGACGTGGAGGTAGAGACGGAGGCGGCGAGCTAAGGAGAGGGCCCACGGGGAGTGGGACCGGATGCATTGGGAGAGGACGCGGGCGATGGTCGAGAAGTCGGGTCGGATCCCTCGTCGGAAGAGGGCGGGGAGGGCGGCGACGGCGGAGGAGAGGTCGTTGACGGAGATGAGGCGGTCGAGGGATTGAAGGAGGCAAGAGCTTCGATTGGGTTTTTGGGATTTTTTAATGGGGTTGGGCATTTGAGAGAGAGATGCGCTGGTGAACTCATTTGCGCATTGAAAGGGGCGGAGGATGGAGGGAGGGGAAGTGAAGGACCGCCGTCAGAGGAAAGGGCAGATCAAGGGCAGACGTTCTGGGGCTCAAGATGTAAATTCTTTGGGGGGGTTTTTTGTGAAAATTTGGAGTACTTCTTAGAGTGAAGCTATTTTGTTTTAGTCCATCAAATCTTTCATAATTGTAAATTATACTCTGAAATTATTGAAGTTGCTATTAGGTCCCTACACCAGTGTAAAATGTTTGAAATTAGTCTCTCATTCATAAAATTTTCCAATCTTTGGTGTAGTCCTTAAACACGAAAGGATAATCACTAGACTGAATCTCGCCTCCACTCCAAACATAGGTCTACACGCTCTCCTCTAAAATTAACACCAAAATCGTTCTTCATTCTATCACCTAAAGTTAATGTTGAAGAAAAACTCTCTTCAAGTTAAACCGGTGCTAACTAGGAGCACCAAATAATATTTGAGGCTAATCTCAAGATAAACATTTTACATGTGATGATGTTAAAAAATCTTGAGGTATGTGGTTTTTGTATTTGCCAGAGTTTACACTTCGGACTTTGGGGTTTTACGGTGTTGGTTTAGGCTTGTTCAGCTATTTGGAAAATAGCTAGTAGCTTATGAAAGTGAAATTTTTTTTGTGAGGGTGTTATTTTATTTGGTGTTTGTTCAAATCATTCAAATTATATGTAAAAGTTAATGATCATTTAGATATCAGTAAGAAAACTATAATTTTTGCACTATAGCTTCCAACCTATATTATTCATTGGTATGATTTTTCCAAATATATAGGCTATATTTGTCTAACTCTGTTTTCCCCTTGTTTCTACGATGCCTTGCTTTTTGCGGTTAATTGCGACTTTTTGAAGTTTCCGAGGTCTTGTGTGAAAATCTTTTGGGCGTGTAGAAAATAAAGATTGGGGGGTTCGTAGTAAACACCCCAAATGTCGTGAGGGTTTGTTTTGTGAAACATACTCTTACCCTAATCTACCTGGATAAATATGTGAAACTCGACGGCGGAACTTCATTTAAACTCGACATTCGTCCCCGTTTGTGTTCGCTAAAAAAATTCTCTTAAACCCTTAGCTCATTCTCGCTCTGAAAAAAAAATGGCTTCTTCTTCATTATCCTTGCACTCAATCTTCATCCCCCAATCGAATCTAAGATCGGCCCCGTTCTCGTCCTTCACCAAAAGCCGCTCGAGACCCCGTTCCATCGTGAGAATCTGCGCTACGATGAATCTCGATAGATCTAAATCTTCATCTGTAGCTGCCTCCAACCTCTCTTTTCCTATCATGGTATGTGATCTGATGATCAAGTTTTGATTTTGATGTTTTATAATTGCTGCAGATGCCCTTTTTTTATAACCCTTTTGGTAATTTTCTATTATATCGATGCAAGTTAGAATTTTTCGGTAGAGGAATTTCCTCAAATTGTTTGAATTCGATGAAGTTGGGTTCTTTGCGATTCCATCTGTATCCTATGCTGGTTATGGTAGTTAGATTGGTCAATCCTCAGCCTCAGTTCATTAACTTGTATCATCTTTAATTAAATGACTCAGATCGGAATGCTACCTGGTGCCCGTAGGCTTTAAAAAAAAAATATTTATCTAGTGCCTATAGCTGCCTCTTACAAGTGTTGGAAATAGACTAATCTCTTACAAGTTGTGGGAAATAGACTAATATATGGCAGTAAAACCACCTAGTAGATGTAATCTTTTTATAAATGTAATTGGTTAATTAATATTCCTAATTTCAAAACTTAACGTATTTTTACTGACAGACTTGGCTTGTAAGCGAGGAACTAGAAGGCTGTCATAGGAGTTCTAATAAATAACTACTGGTTTATTCAATTGTTGCATGTTGAAAGCATAATTTTATGCAAATATGCTGCCAATATTGTGGAAATGTTCCATAATTTCTGGTAGTGGCTGGATACTTACATCAAGAGAACAAAGTTAGAAGCACCGTTTACTATTCGGGAAGGAGAGTTCAAGAGAAATGACTGTTGAATGTAGAGATACAACAAGGACAATCTTGTTAATAGATGAGTCACAGCAGCACAAAGGGTAGATTATACATGATAATCCACCTTAGGAAATAAGATATGCTTGTTTGTATGTTTTCTGCTTATAACAAACAGCAGATGAGAAAAACTCAAAAGCCGTTATCCAAACTTTTGGGGTCATATATGTGATTTGTTTTCTTCCATTAAGCTCCTTTAATAGCCATTTTCTCGGTTTAATTAACAACCATCTTCTTTCTTTATTTTGCCCATCAAAGTCCACACATAGTCCTCACTCCATTAACTGGTCCGGCAGCTCATCCAAAGTGGCTTACGTATTTCACAATTCCAAACCATCTTAGTATGTCCTTTTGTGTTTTATTCTCAACGTGAGCTTGACCTTCTTGCATACATGATCATTTCTTATTCCATCTCTTAGCATACTATTAGGATGCTGCTCTATGTCTCAATGTTCTTCTATCTCCTTTTTGACACACTCGTTTTTTGGACATTGCATGTGTGTAGCGGCCTAATAAAAATAATTTAGTATTTAAGACGAATTTTTGTTTTTCTTACAGGGAACAAATGTAGGAGGCAAGTCCTACTTACCAATTTGTGTAGCATGATATACTATTATATAGAATGTTGAACAGTTCAAAGAATAATATGTACGTGCACTTTCTTAGGCGTCTTTTGAGTTTGTTGATCATTATCACTCTTTCTACAATATATGTATGTCCTATAGTAAGTCAGTTAGGCCCATTGAAAGTTTGCCATGAACCCTTTGAAGCAGACTGCTAGGAATCTTGATAAGATACTAATGAATAAACATGTCAATAAAAACATATGATTTCTTTTTCTCGAAAGATTATTGGTTTTCATATATATTTCTGTTTTTATCTGGATACTTTTGATTTCTGTAGGTGAATGGGTGTGCGGGAAAAATGGGGAAAGCAGTTGCTGAAGCAGCCGTGTCTGCTGGCCTGAATCTTATTCCGGTAACATTCAGCAATTTAGAGTCTAATAACCCTTTACACGTCGGCAGTAAAGAAATTCAGATACATGGTCTTTCTGAAAGAGAAGGTGTCCTTTCTTCCATTTTTGATGAACATCCAAATCTTGTAGTGGTTGACTACACGGCGCCTGATGCTGTGAACGGTAAATACAATATTTTTGCTACTTTTCAGATGACTCACTGCCATTTCTCGTTGTTAATATGCTTCTACAATTTGATTTACTTGAAAACACTCAATGACTATGAATACTATTGCTTGATATGCCTAGTTGTTATAGAAGGCTTATGCGACGGGTGGACACATTAATTACATGATCTATTTTAAGTGAACGTTTTGATGACTCAAACCTAAGAATAGCCACTTTGAATCTTTAAAGTGAAAGTTGCACTTAATTTCTTGTAAAATATTTCCTGGTGCACAACTTTGTCTGGCCAAAAGATTGACTGTAGCTATAAATTATTCTTCATAGACAATGCTGAACTCTATTGCAAGATTGGTGTTCCGTTCGTGATGGGGACAACTGGTGGGGATAGGCAGATGTTGTATAAGACAGTTAAAGATGCAAATGTTTATGCAGTAATCTCTCCACAGATGGGAAAACAGGTACCTCTAGAATTCTCATTAATGGGCAATGTTTTGATTTTGTATTTTTTCTGGGTTCTCCAAGTATATTTAATAGCTATACTCTTATTTTCTCTTATCCTTCCTTTTTCTTTTTCTCTTTCCTTGTTTAGTAGGTTGTTGCATTTCTTGCAGCCATGGAAATAATGGCCGAACAATTTCCAGGAGCCTTCTCAGGTTATTCACTGCAGGTACTACTATGTTACCATACATAAAGCCATTCCTGTTTAGTAAATAGACACCTCTAACATTAAGGCTGGAATGCTTGACACCCCTCTTGGGAAACTCTTATTGTGATCCTTAATATAAGTTGTTATGATACTCGTCTTCAACTTAGCATGATCCCCTGGCTTTCCACAAATGTTACAAAGTACAAATGGATACCAAACCATGAATAATTTTTTCGTGAGGTATGAGTGCAAGGATTATATATTAAAAGAAGGAAGATAGTTTAAATAACGAACTAGCAGATAGATTAGATTTACATAAAAGATGAACCTGTAGACAGTCATATGTGGAGGTAAAACACATACACGCACGATTCCTGATTCGGTCATTTGGTTTTCATTATTACATGTAATGAAACTCTAAGAAGAACAAACAAGAACATGTCAACTCAACACAGATAACGGTGTGAATGACAGACTGCCACACTGCAGGGTACTAAGAGAACAGCAAATGACACAAAGTATTGATACATGTACAATGTGAACATGGCTTGTAATAGAAGCATTTGTGACTTAAAGTTCGATATGATTCTGTAGTATAACGAGAAAACAGTTTGTGTGTAGTAGCTATATTCACACTTGCATTCTAGTTGTTTTTGTACATTAACCAACAATGAAGATAACTAGGAAGGAGAAGAAATTAGCTGTCTTAGCAGTCACCTGATTAGTCTTAGAGGGTTTGTTTGGTCCAGTCTCACACAGAAGAGTATGCTTATATGATTCATAGAAACATGAAGACCCATGTTACCTAGTCTTTTCTATATAGTTTTCCTGCTGCACTTTTGCCTCAGATTATTTTCCAATTACCTTATGAGGATTCTCTATCTAGGAAATTGGATAGGCATATGTATGAAATAATAACAAAATATTAAGGATAGGAAGACTTAACGTTTACTTAAGCAATTGGTTGACAACATGGGAAGTGTAGGTGCATTTAATATAGATTTAGCTCGGTATAATTTAATTTTTAATAGAACCTCAAGGGCAGGGAATCCAGACAAATTTCTTTATTAGAGCAACTGGAATATAATTACTTATACATACACATTGAACTTCAAAAAAAAAAAAAAAGAAAGAAAGAAAAGAAAAGCCCAACCCGTACAAAGACATGGACAGAGGCACTGCAGATTTGTCAACTGCGTCCATGACTGAAACCCATGATCAGAGGTAGTTAGTTCATCAGGTAATTTTCTTTTAGTGATTTTCTGTTAGTGGTGTAGGATAGCTTGAAAAAGAATATTATGAAGTTTGTCATTTGCAATTTTGTAATAGAAAGGTGGTTTTCCTTTGTATTTCATTTACCTAAGTGTGAAACTAATATTGAACTGTCAATAACAAAAAAAAAAAAAGAACTGTTTGTATATTTCTATTTCTAATTAGATACTCTAAACCTTTAGAGATTAATGATCTACATCCTTGAGTTTTGTGTTCCTTTATTACATGAGTCAATATTTCTACTGTAAATTGTCTTGCTAACGAAGTAGCTTGGTACAAAGAACGGTTACACTGTTTCTGAATCACATATTAACAGGTGATGGAGTCGCATCAAGCAAGCAAATTAGACACATCTGGTACTGCTAAGGCTGTTATTTCATGCTTTCAGAAGCTGGGAGTCTCATTTGATATGAGCCAGGTAGTCCTCATGTGGCCATTTACCTGTTTTAGGCCAAGAATACAGGTTTCTTTTGCTTTTCTAGCTGTTTTTTGTTCGACATGGGAGATCTAGATTTTGAATTCACCAATAACTGACAACTTTTGATGCAATGTGAACATCTTGACATGGTACAAATGTGATGTAACTTAAGCTAGGCATAGCCTGAAGTGTATACTTCTGGACTTTGTTCTAACTTCATCCGCAATGACGGAGGCAGAGCGCGCGGGGGTGGGGGGGGGGGGGGGGGGGGGGGTGTAAAGGGGCGGATTTTTACAAACATACCTATATACAATATAAGGCTTTTTTTCCATTTAGTCCCTCAAATCTTTAATGTAGGCCTCCAACCCTTCATATTTTGAAATTTGCTCCCCAAATCTTTGAAGAGTTTTAAAATCCCTTGTTACATTTAACACCCAAATTGTTAACAACATGTGGGTGGTTAATGAGGGACTGGTAATTACTGAATTACCAAATCAACCAAAATTAACATGAAAGTCAACGAAAATCAAGTTTCAAAATTAGTGGTTTTAAGTCTGTTATAACATAATCTTCTCTAATTTGTGCTCTAGCGAAGTTTATTTTGGAATTTGTATGGGTATAACTGCTATTACGCTAAAAATGTTGAATATGACGAAGTATGCCCTCAATTTCAACTAGCTTCAATTAGAGGGACTAATTTCAAATTAGTGGTTTTTCAAGTTCCATGTATTTTTCCATTTAATATTAGAACTTTGAAATGCATTTATATTTTCATGTGGTTTTAGAGTTTGTGATGGAATTTTGAAATGGGGTTCCTCCTGTCATATTTTTGATATGAAACTTCAGAAAATTGAAGCATGTAAAAAACCGTAAAAAAATCTGGTTCCATCGCTATTCATCCGTGTTTACTTATAATAACCCACGTCACCTGATTTGTGTTGATTTGACCAGTAGTTAATCCGTGCTGATTCTTATTACAGAATGCAGCTAAATCGCCCCTTCATTATTTTTTTTCAATCATAAAGGAAAGTCCTTGAAGCAACATATACAAGCTCAAAGAGCACAAAGAAAGATGCTCAAGCTATTTTCTTAATTCAGAACATACGCATCTAAAATATTTGTCATCCTCTTGTATATCTGTTCATCAGGATCTTCCGACGCAGCTTTCCTTCATAGATAGTCAGCAATTCCATTTACTTCTTTATAGTAATAATAATATCCTGAGCAGGAAAGTTGAAAATGTTTCAGAGTAGAGTGTGTGGCTTAATGTAAATCTCACACATTATATGCTAGGAGTAAGATAACATAAATTTTGAACTGTAATTCGGGAATTTTCTTTAATAACCACTGCTCCTGATAAGAAGTGACGGAATGTGATGAGAGAAAGCTTGCCAGAGAGCAGGAAACAATTGTTCTTATGTTAATTGCTGCACTTAGTATATATGTTTTATGTCCATCAGATAGGCTTATCTGTGCTGTTCCTTAGAAGAAAACCAACACTTTGACCAAGATTATATTTACTTTTCTGCTTAAACAAACTCTAGTTAGGTGCTGCTGACCGAAGTCATGATGAAGCTTTTGTGTCTTTTAAAAAAGAGCTTTTTAACTTCCTTAAACTGCTCTGATGAACCATATCCTTACCAGTAGTATAAGTATGGGAATGAACAGATTTTTGGGATTATTGTTGCTAGGGTTAGGGGTTCTGTTTGAGATTTGAAAAAGGAGAAAATGCTGAAACAAGATGGGAGCAAAATTTTGGGTTGTTTTTGCGTGCAATCCATCTTCATAGAAAACTCAGGTCCAGTTATCAAGTAAACATGAAAGTTGTAGACTGATGTACATTTATAGCCCAAAATGCCAACTAGGATTATTAACCTTAATTAATCTAGGATTTCAAAACAAATTAAGACTCTACATTTAAGAAAATGTAGTCCTAACTAAGTATCGTAACTAAATAATGACTCTTTTCTAAAGGTAACCATGTCTTAGAAGATACTTCTTTATGACGTTCATTTTTGTCTTTTTATTTATTCACAGCTGATTATATTCCAAATAAATGAACTCTGTTTATCTTTTTATCATCCCTCTTTAATTCGCACTCCCTATTGATAGATAAAACTAATAAGAGACCCCAAGCAGCAGCTGGAAATGGTGGGTGTTCCTGAAGAGCACCTCTCTGGCCATGCATTTCACATGTACCACCTTGAATCACCTGATGAAACGTAAGGAACCGTCTGAGATGCATTTGAATTGTACTGAAACTAGGCATCCTAAGTTCATTTAGTTAAGTGGATTGTGTACTTTGATGTGTTTCCAACAGAGTGTCCTTCGAGTTCCAGCACAATGTATGCGGCCGTTCTATATATGCCGAGGGAACTATTGATGCTGCCATATTTCTGTCGAAAAAGGTAATAGATAGCAATTCTATTTTCCTTATATTTAAGTGTAATCTTTTAAAAACCATACTTTTGAGGGTTTTGTGTAAAAGCTGCTAAGCTTTCTAAATAGGAGAAAACTACCATGCTTTTTTTTCCCACTAAAACACCATGACAGGCAGAGGCTAGGTTAAGTTGTCATGTGCTTTGTATCCGACATTTTTGGTCAATTTTGTCCCTATGTACTCAATATATCTGCTATTGCCTTTTTTCGAACAACGTTGCCCCTGGTAAAAACGATAGCTTTAACACCATTTATGGCAATTTCCATTAGATTGTCATTTTCTATGATTTTGAAAATTCATAGCAGTTTTGTCTAATATTTAAAGTTTGGGTAGGGGCGTTTTTCGCAAACTCCCTTAAACTTTAGGGTGTTTTGTGAAATTTAACCAATCATTTTGGACAGTTGATCATTCTTGAAATTATTGTGCTCATGTAGGTGCAGTCCAAGGCTGATAAGAAAATATACGACATGATTGATGTATTGAGAGAAGGCAACATGCGATAAGTTCTACTTTTGACATTTGCTTTCTACTATTTATATTGTGAGCCAAAATTTTGGGCGGTTAGTGTAAAATATTTATTTCATCCATAGGTTTAGTTTGAGTATTCTATTCCTATCATCATGTTGTATTAGTGTAGTACGTAAAATTGTGTTCTTGCATTTCTTATCTTTGCTGATTAGGATCAAGTTTTCTGAGGATTGAATTGGAAACTATTTCAGTAACTATGTTGAACTTTACACTTTCCTTGCAAAAATATTGTTGTGTCTTTTATTGGGAGTTTATTAACATCGTAAAAGGAGAAATGATTGAATGGTTGAGAAGTGCACTTCTCACGTAAATCAGGTGAACTATTTGTTTCAAGAATTAACCGAAGATATATTTTGTTTCAAATGACTGAAATTACCCAGTTCTCAATCTAGAGATATCTTGGAGGGGTAGCATACTAAATGAAATTATGATAAAACCAAAATTTATATGGAACACCTTAAACAATAAAGTCTGTTGTAAGTACACGAGCATATTTCACCCAGATGCAGTGATAAGTCCTACGCCGCATTACTTGCTTTCTTCGTTATTTTTAAAACCAACATAATAGGATCTTATAGAAAAGTAAGTTGTAGTGTAGTACTTAATATCTTTTATGTACATGTAACTCAAATTCCATTTTGAAGTTTCGATATGCTAGAAGATGCAATTGAGATGATATCAAAAACTCACGTTCAAATTTCAACGAAGACATATTTGTAGGCAACATTGAATAAAATAGCTCGGATTTCCTCCAATAAGGATTCTCGACGTGTAAGACATGCTTGAGTATAAAACTATAATCAATAACTTTTGGCATGACTTTAGAATTTTTATATAATGGAATTGCGAAATGCTTTAAGATTCTCATTCTAATCGTATCACGATCACAAGAGTCCCTCATATATAATAGAGTTCACTTGCAATACACTGACTAAAAATTAGATATAGCCCTGCTGTCATCAGAACTTTTGCCTTTAAGATTATAATATGATAGTTCAATTGTGATATGCTGACTAACAATCATACATTATCCAGAATCCAAGAAAAACAAGAATAAGACATTATTGCAAGAGGTTACATTTTGAACCCTTGGCTTTAAACTGATACAATACTCGTACAAGACTAACCTAAAATGACATACTAGCACAAGAATGAGATCAAACACCAAACACATGACTAAACGAGAAATCTAGAAATCAAAGGAATTTGTAATGCTTTTGAAGAGCTCAAACATGATACCATAGAGGAAGAGCCCTTCCACATAATGGAAGATCATTAGGTATCGGCATTTCATCGCGAGGGTCAGGGAGCCTCATGGGATCTTCTCCTCTGACTCTAATGTACACTTCTTGCCCTAAATACCTCCTCTCCTCGTCCATCGATCTTATACTCCACATTCCCATGTTGTCCAATGATATCCAGACGGCCGTCCATCCGTTTGGATACACCTATGTGCCGCGAAATCAAATAGGCCAATCAGAAGAGATGATAGAATTATAATTAATAGAGCAAGAGTCAAGATATTATGTTAGTGACATAATATTTACATACCTGAGTATTGGTTCGCCAGACTGCATCCTTTAAGTTGTATTCGGAACGCTTAGATTCATCCCATTCACCAAATCCCATACTGTCAAATACAACATTTACTTGTTATGTTCATATATGATATCATAAATGCTCGATTACGAAAAATAAACTTACCCAACAACGAAGAAGTTATAACCATCAACATGCCAAGTTTGAACCGTATCTTCCTTGTTTTGGAAGACAATTTGGATGAAATCGTGGTAAAGAGCATCAATGACCGGTGTACTAATCATCAGGGTTTGTCCATCGGGTCTATCCTTCGTCAGGTTCGTGAAGAATACGTTGGGGACTCTAAAGTAATCTGCTAGCTTGAGAGGCGTGTTAGAGTAAACAAATGAGATGCCGTTGACTGTGTATCGAGTGTGGTTATCGATCACGGCCATTTCGTTCTGGAGGACGATTGTGCGTGTGACATTGATCTGGCCGTAGTGGTAGGATCCCTGTGGGTTTGGACGCGCTGCTCCCACATCTAAGTCCCACCTGTATCACAAGTCCAAGGCCGTCAGCATGGTATCAAAATAAAGCATGAGAGGACAAATTTTATCAGAACATCATTGTGTGAGAGAGTTATCCATACAAAGCAATATTTAGAAGCAAATTGGGGGATGCCTCTGTGGATTAGATCAAATCACTCACATGTATGGAGTTGCTTTTATATGAATTTATTTTATTTCTTAGAGATAAACTGTGAAGTATAGCTCCCCAGTGCTTCATTAAAAAGAAATTAACAAAACATTTACCTTATTGACTGAGCTTGTTGCATGGATACATTAAAATCCCTGGACCGAGGGCCATGAGGGAGCTTGAACGTATAAGGAGACAACCCATTCGAGCCAGTGTAGTCGACAGTGGCGAGCGTGCAGAGCACGGGAGAGACGAAGCAAGTGCAGGCAATCATGTTGTAGGAGAAAGTCCCTGGGACGTCCGCGGTGACCAGAACAGAGTAGCTCTGGCCGGGGTGGATGTCCAGGGACGTGTAGTTCTTCTTCAGGGTGTAGGAGCCTTCTGTTTCTATTAGGATGAGATCATGGCCTTGGATTCTGAAGCTGAGTGTCGTTTTCACTCCTACGTTGCTGATCCTTAGCCTGTAGGTTTTTCCTGCACATTAGAGTAATTTTGTTCGTCAATATCTGGACAGATTTGAATCAATGCTTTTAATCACAATCATTGATTATTTAGTTTATGGTCTGTAATGAAAAGAGTATATTTAAGATTTAGATGCTCTTACCGTCCAAAAGCAATAAAAGATAACTTTCTAAATTATAATAGTCTCTTATTTTTATGAATGGCTGTGAATCACAACTGTCTATAATGTGATTAAAAATAATAGTCTCTTATTTTATTTTATGCCAAAGAGAACCCATATCATGAAAAATATATGCAAACACTGAAAATCTTGATTTACTTAAACGTGTATAGAGTTCTGAATCCTCTACAGAGTGTTTAGTTATTAAAGAGATTATTTAACTATCTTATCATTCAATTATTGGTTAAGATTCATTCAGTGATCAATATCATTTTTGTTTAAACTAAAACAACTATAGATTATATGGGTGAAAATAGCATTATCATTTTAAAGTACCAAAAACGGTGACCCTTGAATCAAGGTTTGACCATGTGTTACTAAATTATTCATGGAGGAGTATTCTTTTGCTATTAAAGAAAAGATTATGCAAGATCCAAAGATCATTACTATAATAGGATAGCGTAAGATGAGATTCATGAATCATCAGAACCTTCTAAGTTCATTTCCAGGATAGGCAAATTCCTTTCTTTAGTCAGAGGCTATGGTGAGCATTAATTAATCAACCTAGGGTTTGGTGGAAGAGATTTCACTTGTGAATTAATCTCGGAATCTAGGAGACATAGATCCCCATGATCTTTTCCTAGATTTAAGGAATTATAAAATATAGCCAAAATATTAAACTCTATTAAATTAAAAAAATCTACCATATTATTAAAATAAAGTTCAATATGCACATATTATCACAATTAGATCTAGAGATGCTCAACATGACATTGTCATAATACTGATTTAATGGCAGATCTAGGATTTTGTCACATGGTGTCTGTATAAACTAGTGGCATCCTCCCTAATCTTAGTGTTATTGCAATAACTTGTAAGTAGTAAATACAAGTGAAAATAGGCTATCCTAATGCTCATTTGATGCAAGTAATTTTGAAAACATGTACATGAGAAACGTCGTGTACCATTTAGATTTTACGTGCATAAATAACACAATATTGTGCCTCTGTATCTGGTGGAGACAGTCTAGGTTAGAATTACACATCTAGGTCATTGTTTGATCATCGGCCCATGGGCTCATGTGGCATGTGATCTTCTATTGGTCCATGAGCAGGAAACTCATACGTAGATGTGAACCCAATAGTCACTATGCTTGATAGCTGATATGCATATATTTCCTACATTCGTCCATCCATGTGTCACATGTCCATATACATGCTAAGAAACCTTATGCATTATGAATAATATTAGAAATGAATGAATCAATCACCTGGTTCAAAATTAAAATGCAGGCTCTTGGACGGCTTGCCGTTTATGAGAACTCCGTCCGGCGATGGAAGCACTGTATTCCCTGCATCGAGATCATTCCTCATCTCCTGCAGAAGAAACAATGTTAATTAACATTTAGATACTGAACCAAGCGAACAGTTCTAAAGGAAATATGAAGTTGAATATTATTAAGAAAATAACCTGATAGTCTTTATTGAACCAATCTGATATCAAGATGTCAAAGTCGTCCCGAGGAAAAGGAAAAGGTATCGGTATAACATCACGGTTATTGATGCGTATCGGGCCATATCCTCCGGCTGCCCTCTGAAAGTTGACGCTTGGGTAGTAGAAGAAGCTGCCGATCTGATCCTTCATCTGAAAATAGTATGTCCAATTTTTGCCGGGCATTATTGGACAGTTTGTTCCTTGCACTCCATCGTTCCACGAGTTCCTCCTCATCTGCACTCCGTTCCTATAACCCCCCAAAAAAAAAAAAAAAAAAAATTAAGGTGTTTACTGATTTCACTGGATAGTTGGTGCGTCAGGAGAAGAATCTTTGGATCAATGCCTAGATATCTAAACCTCTTGGTTTTTCTTTGTTACTAGAGCAGAGGGTCTCTAATATACCATCCGATGCAATTTTCGAAAATTACCATGTAAAGAGGAAAGGCTCGTCAAGGTTGTTATGAACATTGACATGAACAACATTGTTCGTTGTCGAGTTAAGAAGAGGTCCCGGGAACTCATTGTTGATCATTATCACCTATTCATCAATACATACGTACATATATCGTTAGCGCTTGTTAACGTTTGCGAGAAATAAACTCGTGCAAGTAAAAAAAAATTACCTTCTTTGGTACTCCAAATGGAGAAATAGTTCCATACGAGACAACCCAATCAAACCAATCTTCGGGCGAGCTTGACCGCACAACAATAACGCCATAGAGGGCGAAGAAAGCCAATGAGACTAACGAAGAGAGCCTCATTGTCATCTATTTGCCCTTCACAAGAGGAGAGAGCCTCTAAAAATCAAAAGATGTGCATATATAGATGTTGAAGCGTGGGAACCAAGGGTACCTTTAAAGTGGCCAGCTAGTTTTAACACATATATAATAGTTGTTATAGATCAGATCTCTGACTAAAACTCAGCGGTGGTAGAATTCTATGTCAGTTAATAATTTCACTAACAAATTTGTTCTGGTCCTCATCTACAATAATTTATTTATTTTTTCCCCCATGCCGTTACGCTACATTAACAATAACAACGAGATCAAAATTAGGCCGCATGTGAGAATGACTGAACTGTAAGTGGATTGGCCCTTGATTCCCTCCTCTCCTTTAATAAATACATCAAGTAAGACAAAAATATATGATTGGTAACAGTGCAACTTGTCATATTTAATGTTTATAATGTTTTCAAGGGCCATGAGAAGTAATTAGGAGTAATTGTTACTAACGTTGGTGTTGGACTTGTTACATATAAAGACGAAAATAATTTTGACAGTAGTAGAGCACTGGGAGTTATAGAATTGTGGAATAAATCAATTGGGTGGCCGGAGTCATGTTCCATTTATTGGATCACGATAATTTGTGAAAGTTAAGCATAGGAGTTAGAGCTCATTGCTGTAATGCAATTAATTTGGATGTTGAGAATCCAAGATCTATTGGATTTTTGATAGATTTACACTATCAAAATTCTCATAGGATTAAAGTCAAATGTATGGAGTGTAGTCTACTGTTGGCTACTTGATTTTGTATTTCAGAGTTAAATTAGTTAACGGTGTCAGATTGAACAAGATTAATTTCTTTCCAGCTAATGTTGAATTGGCAATTCAATTAGTCTTAAATGTTGTCACGTTATGCATACATTATTTACCAAAGGAAAACGGGGGGAAAATTCACTTGAATAAAAAAATCTAAATAAAATTTCTTTCATTGGAATTTGACTGAAGTGGTAAAATATAATGATCATACGTACCTTGAACATGAGATTGTGTACAATAAATAATTATGCATATCTTTCCCTTGATTCTCATTGTAGTCCCAAAAAATGTTTTTTTGGATCCCTTCATCTTCCTTCGAGAGAACCAACTATTTTTAAGATGACTATGATCCAAACTGCGGCTAACTAACATTATAATTGTGATGCATTTTAGATGTGAGCTCATTTTTATCATGACCCGTGAGTCCCAATTCCCGAACTTTTAGAAAGCTTGTGACTTATGAGATAACCTTAAAAAAATTGTCACCCATCACCCAATGACTTGTATACGATAAGTTAGCGGGTTCACAAGGATAGGCATCAATAAATATGTAGAATAAGTTTATATGTTTGGATCAAAATTGGATTCTAGAGCAATAGTTGTATCTGAGTGGCGAGTCCAAACATATTTAGCTATAAATTCAATGAATTATTTCTTTTTAGTGGGGGACTAAATCTCATCCTGTGTCTTTTGCGAACTGAACGAACACTTGAACCGAACGGATACAATACACTCATAGAACACTTGAACTGAGAAATAAATTAATGTCTCGCAAACATGATTAATAGCATGGATTGGGAACTCACGACAACTTTGCAGGTAAAGAGAGGATAAAAAGCTAGTAGACAATGAAGAGTACCATTTTATGAAGAGGGGTGAGCGTTAATCAATTCAATTTTAGAGTATGTTTGAATCTATTTCAGCATGAAAATAATTTCAAATGATTAGTCTCTCTTTCGATTCTCTACAACCCACCTTCTTTCTTTTGGTTCACCAATTTTCTCATTCTTCTTTATTTCTTTCCACTGTTTAGTTGATTTTGCACCATTAATTCTTTAACTTGTCCCTTGATATGTGTTTTCCCTTCATTAATCCCGGCATCTACGTATGTCATGACGCATGTCCGTTGTTCTTTTAGGTCAAAATAACTCATTTTTTTTAATCTAAGTAAATACAAGCGCAAACCAAATAGATCGAATTTATTTGATTCGGTTCTATTTTGAATCTGGGCCGGTTTAGCTCCATATTTGTCAGAACGGAGCAAAGCTTCAGTTTGCTCACCTCTAAATACATGTTAACTAAAACCAACCTAAATACATATTTAATACAACATATTAATATTGAATTCTATTCAGGTGTACAAAAAGCAAAATAATGACCCTAAGACTATCTCCAACAGGAGATATTTAGGGGGGTTTTTTTGCTCCAACAGGTGGCTTTTAATGTGGTGAAATGGAAAACCGGAGCCCAAGGGGTGAATATTTCACCCCTGGTTTTTCTGACCGCGTGGGTCCCGTGAATAGTGATCAGCCTAATTTTTATTTTTTAAATGATATTTTGGGTATATATGTTGGAGTGATGGGGTTATAGTGGGTCCCAAATAAAGTAAAAATCTTTTGAAAAAACTCCTGCTGTAGAGATGATAGAAAATGAAGATTGTTGAATTATGTGGAGGAGGAATAAAGTGATGTGGCAGGAGAGAGAATGTTAAAATTTCGACTCCTGCTGGAGATAGTCTAATGGAGATGACAAAGAGGTGGAGAGACTCCTAAAATTAAGTCCCTTTCAACAAATCCAGAGGCGTACGTTGACAGCGTCTTGCGCTCATCGAGGTTCATTACCGTAGGTTGAGGGTGCGCTCATGGGAAACACGTGAAATGGGTATAGAAAACCCGTTGGGGATACTGTAGGTGCTCGTACTTTGCGCCGCAGAACACCCGTAGGCGTGCGTCTACGAACTATGTCCAAGGCGAAGCCAACATCAAAGTACGTCCAGCTAATATATCAGTCAGTTGATTAGGGCAAAACGTCTTAAAATATATATAAACCTTTTTTGAGAATTTGTAGAGGTGTACTCACATTTTCAAGCCTCAAATTAGTACAGAACTGAAGTATAAACTGTGCTGCAGGAAAGGAAAATAAATTTGCACGGGAGTACATATGCAAAATAATTTGCAATATCAAATATGACAATTGAGATGAATTACCCTTTAATTTGTTGGATTCGCTATTTGCTTGGAGGTTCCGTTGCACGGGTTGGGCTAAAAGATGGAGCGCAACCTTTGGTCTTCATGTGATCACTTGGTCCAGCTTGGTTTAAGGTCCCTTTGAGAGCCCATACTATCACATTTGCCTCTAATATGACATTATTCATTTATAAAGTGGTTGAGGTGTCATCGTTATGAGTCATTTGGTTTGAGCTCAAGTTGGACTCGACTGGATTCGAACAGGAGAGGGTATTTGTTTGGAAGTGTACTAGTGTGAACCCCGCACAAAGCACGGCCCTCCTGTACTTTTAAGCACTGTATTTTGAACTTGCATCACTCTAAATTTTAATAAATTTGATTTAATTATTATATGCTTAAAATTAGAAGTCATATCTATTCCTTTGTACTTAAAAAAGAATTCAAGTTCTAATACATTTGATTTATAAATCATATGTACTTCTATATACTTAAAAAAATATCCAAGTTTAAATATATTTGATTTGCTTTATTGTTTATAATATAGTAAATTATTTCTAGCATGAATAGTAACTTCAAGTATGGAGGAGCAGATTTGATTTACTGTTTATGCTATAGTAAAAACTGTAGCATGAATAGTACTTCGAGCGTTAAGGGCCAACTTTAATTTATTGTTCATACTATAATATTAGTGTAGTATAAACGGTAACTCTTTGGATTCTTATTTAAATATAGAGGAGTAGATTCCATTCGGTTAATTAGTTGTGAGTTTGTTTGGTAAAAAGACACGAGACGTGATTTGATCTGACCTAATTTAAGTCAGTCGGACCTGAACGAATTATTCTAATCCGTCACGGCTAATAGGCCTTTAAAACAAGAAAGCAGTGTGTGGGCAATTAACATTTATCTTTCTTTATCCCTTAAAAATCCCTAATATATTGTCATCTTAACTTTGCCAAAACTAGCAGTGTTATAAAGTTTGTAGGATTGATTAACAAATATTCTCACGCATGGAAGAAGTCGAGTCGGGTTTCAAGAGCTTTCAGCCTATAGCTATATCATAAAGTTGAGCGTCATTTAATCACTAGTTTCTGTTAGATAATTTTTACGCCCACCAAAAACTCGTTATTCAAGTATTAGGCCCACCAAATTAGCCTACAATTCGGCCCAGGTCATTCGTTGAATATAAACGCCATTTTGAGTTTTTCTTTATAAGAATACACGATGACTAATGAGACTCACTTAAATTCCCTCTGCCTAGTGCATTATATTTTTTGAAGAGGGCCTAGTGCATTATATCATAATATACAATAGAGACATCAATTTGCATGTTTATTTTTCACGTGCATCTCTTTAAGCAAGCAAACAATATCAATTTATTTTTCATCTGCTCTCTCAGCTCAAGACGCTATCAAATCAGGTTACATGTTTATATCATTTCATTGAAAATGAATAAGCGATAATTGCTTCCCACAATCATCTATCTGGCGGACAATTATGATTCAACTTCAATTTTAACACTTACTTATCGCGTCCTTCAATGATTTATCCTCGTATCTATTTTTTTTACTAAAAATAAGATATAATTATGATTAAAGTTAAGGGTTAATTATGAATAGACCTCCTATACTATTTCCCGATTGTGAATATACCTCCTATATTTCTATTGTTGCAGATAGACCTTTAAGTAAGTGTTTTTAAACTCTTCCTTTTTTGGGGAGGTCTATGTACCGACAACTATTCTCTCTTTCAATTTGGTTGTTTTTCATAAATTATAGGAAATAGCAATTCATGCAAAAAAAAATCAATTTCCGTACAGTTCCATTGTTTTCTTAGAAAACTAATATTCTTGTTTGTTTCGCCCTCAAATCATGGGTGAAATACAACTTTCATTATAATGCATAGTTTAGTTATTCACCAAGAAATAGGGAAACAGAACATAGAAACAGGGTTTTTGGCATTTATTGTGTTACCATGCGTTAGAGCGCCAATGTTTTATCAGCATGCATTACATTTCTAGTCTATTTCTAAGATTAGCGTTTCTTATTTTCATCACATGACATGATATTTCTTAACCCCCTTTCCATAAATTTTTAAGGAACCAAGCTGAAGAGACAAAACGTTTTATGTCACTTCAACTTCCAGAGTGTATGGTTATGCCCGGTCGTGGAAATTCATTTTCTGGATTTTCCACACGAATTAAACAGACACTAAGAAGAAAAGAGCAAAAACATGTTTTTTACTATCTATCTACTATCTGTAACAATAAAACTATAAGGGGATCTATCCGCAATTGGGCGATAGTATTAAAACCCCTCTTAACTTATTAGTACCAAAGTCCTTCCCACTGATCAAAAAAGGATACGAGGCACAACATTCACTTCCAGCCTCACCTCCAACCTCCTTGGATACGCCCACTCCTCCACCCATCTCCCTTCAGCTCCCTCCGGCTCCTCCGCCCTCACCATCACTCGCTCTCGACAAATCGGACAAAACGACGACCACATGACGAGCCACCTGTCAACACACTCCCTATGAAACTTATGCCCGCAATTCCTCAGCATTCTAATCTCATCTCCCGCAACATAATCAGCCAAGCACACTGAACAAGCCTCAGCCTCGTCAGAGTTCGAACAGGCGAGTACCGGGTGGCTTTGGAGCTGAGCTCGAGTTATGGGGTCGCCATGCAATGGGTTTGCTGTTGAGACAGTTGTTGTGTTTGATGCGCGACGTTGACGGAGGTTGAGTTGGCGGCGGTGGAGTTTGCGGATGAATTGGCAGAGGATGCTGATGAGGAGATAGGCGACGGCGGTGCAGAGGGCGGTGATGAAGTAGAGGGGGAGGGATTTTGTCAGGGAATTCATTTGGAGTGGGGAGGGCGTATGGAGATCGTGGGGGGATTTATTTATTAATGGGTGGAGATTGAGGGGGGATTTGGTAAGTAATTGTTTGGTGCATGAATGGAGAGAAGAGCTTTGTTCAAATACTATGAATGTTTGGGGGTTTGGTTTAAATTTTGGGGCTGCAATGGTTGGTATTGGTAGTGGCAGGTAGGGGTGCTAAACCGTATCTGTATCTGAGGAAATATATGTAACCGTATCTCTTAGGATATGAATATGATTACTCAAATCTATAACTGATAGGATATGGTTACAGATATGGTTTCCTAGTGAAATATCTGGATCTGTATCTAAAATACGATTACATATTGGTCATACTGTTACACTAGTTTTATTCTTTAGATTATGAATTTGAGATTAAATTTTGATGGTCAAGATGTCTAATTGTAGCTTTTCAGATATAACGAACATATTAAAGAACACCTTTGTCTGATTATATTTTTTTTCAATATTATCTAATTTTTTCGTATCCGTTTTTTCAGCATGCATATCACTTACATATCTGCATGTATATATATATCCGTATCCGTTTTTTAACGAATATGGATATGAATTTTTCTTGCGGAGGTGTATTCATAATCGTATCTGTATCTGTGATGGATAGACAGATATGAATATGATAAATATCATATTCGAGCCATATCCAGACCGAATGGACCCTTAGTGGCAGGGCATGAAAAGGCTAGGTCCACCTGAATAGCCTAATTGCGATTAACTTCGGAGGCAAGGGAAAGAAATATTTTGGAGGGCCTGTATGGGGTATCATAGAGGTCAATTAGTCTTGTATGTAAAGGCCAAAAGGGTCCTAATTTATTGAAAATTAAGTGTAATTAATATTGGACTTTGTCCCAACTGAACTTCAGTGGCCCATCTAAACCAATAAATTATATCTGCAGATCCAAAATAGGCTAAATAGCACTTATATACCTTTAGGGGTGTCCAAAAAGCCCGGGCCCGGTGTCCGGCCCGGTGTCCGGCCCGGACGTGCCCGGACCCGGGCCCGGTCTTTGGCGCCCGGTCCGGACCCGGCCCGGGCCCGGAATAGTAATTTTTTTTTAATTTTTAAATTTTTATGTGTCATATATGTATATATATCTCTATAATATTTATATATATAATATATATATATATAATATATTTTTATATATGTATAAGTATATATATATGTATTAATATATAATTATATATAACTATGCTCTCTTTAGTCTCTTATATATGTATAATATATATATATTCTCTCTCTCTCTCTCTCAATATATATAGAAGTATACTCTCTCTTATATATATATAATATATGTATAAGTATATAGAAGTATACTCTCTCTTATATATATATAATATATGTATAAGTATATATAAGTATACTTTCTCTTATATAAGTGTATATTAATATATATGTATAACTGTATAAGTATACTCTCTCTTGTATATGTATGTGTATACTCTCTATGTATAGGTATATATAAGTATATTCTCTCTTATATAAGTATATATGTATAAGTATACTCTCTCTTATATATGTATAATATATGTATGTATGTATATACACACACACACACACTCTCTCTCTCTCTCATATATATATATGTACATATATTCTATACTCTCATACTCTCTCTCTCTCTCTCTCTCTCTCTTAGTATATAAGTATACTCTCTCTCTCTTATATATGTATAATGTATGTATAAGTATATACAAGTATACTCTCTCTTATATATGTATGAGTATATATAAATATACTTATATGTGTATATTATAGAATTAAAGTTATAAATATATAATTTATATTTTTATATATTTATGTATAATACAATTTGTTTATATAATTTCTATAAGTATTTACAATTTGTTTATGTATAATATATTTATATATGTGTGTATATATATGTATACATATACATATATTGAATTACATGAATACTTTGAGCTACTTAGTCTAGTGGTAAAATTTAGGAGTTTAGAGTGGAGGTTATTGGTTCAAATCCTAGTCACAACATATATATTTAGGAGTTTTTTATTTAGGAGTCTTTGATTGGACCTTGGGCCTTGGGGCTCTTTGAATTCTACAATTATTTTTAATTTTGTTTGTTCCTATAAATTCTATAATTATTTTATATTATTTTAATTTCTATAACTTTTAATATTTGTAATTAAATAATTATAGTTGATTAATAATATGTTTTTATCAAAAATGTGTTTATTTTTTTTATTTAGATTTTTGTAAAAAGCGAAAAAAATAAAAAAAATAAAAAAACAAAAAAAACCGGGCCGGCCCGGTGTCCGGCCCGGTTTGGCCCGGGCCCGGGCCCGGCCCGGGGCAACCGGGCCCGGGTCCGGGTTTGGGTTTTGCCCGGCCCGGGCCCGGTTTTCCGGACCGGGCCGGGCCGGGCCGGCCCGGATGGACACCCCTATATACCTTATTGTTTCACCTACCTTTCACTTATATATCCTCATTTATTTTTAATAGCACTTATATACCCTCACTTATGATTGGAGTTTGGTTTTTAAAACTTGCACCTGAATAGCCTAAAGTTTTAAAAACTGGCACTTAGATGCCCTCAGTCATGCAAACTTCATAAAATTTAAGTGTAAGTTTTAAAAACTTTAGGATATTTAAGTGCTAGTTTTAAAAACTTTAGAGTATATAAATGCTACTAAAAATAAGTGAGGACATATAAGTGTAAATTTTAACTTTAAAATATTTTTTTACTCACAAACGCAAGTGGGAGTATATAAGTGTTAAGTAAGTGAAACAATGCGGTATATAAGTGTTATTTAGCCCCAAAATTATAATTCCCTCTGATCCTTATAGGGCGTTGGGCAAGAAATGTAGAAGCGCATCCAATTGAAATATGATTTATGTTTGCAAAATAAAAAAAAATATTGTGAAAAAAGTGAAGAGCGTGTGAAAACATTAGTTTATTTATTTATAAATCGCCTTATATTTTCAATTAACATTTGGCAACTAAAATTACTTTAGTTAAGAGTGACTCCTCCGTTTTCTTTCCTTCGACATTTTAGCACATTTTTGGGAAAAGTTCAATATGAAGATCTGATATGATGTTTTTTCATTTCAGTTTGCAAGCATTTTCTATAAAACAAACAGATGATAATGTTGAGCACATATCACTTCACTTTTCATCTTTCATTTGCAATGCAAACAATGTTGTGCGCAGCGGAAGCCTCGAAGCGACACGAATAAGAACCAGAACAAGAGATAAATCACAACTAATAAGCCAAACACAATATCACAGCAAGACAACGAGTTTAACGTGGTTCGGCAAGTTGCCTACATCCACGGGGCAAGGAGTGGGGAGTTCTTACTATTAGAAATCAAGAAAATACAAATAGAGTTACAAATCTCTCCGATGAACCCTAAAACAAAGCTCCAGATCTTTCACAAATCTCCCACAATTAGATGTAGCAATCCTCTCCCAAAGACTGCTCAAAAACGTCCTTATTTAACCCAAACTAATCAAGATTAGAGTTATATATCAGCTCCAAAACGAACCGGGTCAAATAACTGACCCAACTGCAAACCCGCTACGCGGTCGACTGTGACGGTCGACCGCGACGGTCGACCGAACACTCCCGACAGAGAATAAATTGATTACAGGAAACCCACAGTCGACCGCGCCGGTCGACCGAACCAATTCCTGAGAGTTAAATCACCTACAGGCCCCGCGCGGTCGACTATCACGGTCGACCGCCTTCATCTCCAGAGCCTCCTGCTCTCCTGTGCATGTTCGCGGTAAACCGCCGCTAACTAGCAATCGACCACCGCTGACTAGCGGTCGACCGCCAGTCTGCCTGGCTAATTCTTGCTAATTTCCTGAACTTCTCTCGCCACTTCTTCAATTCTCCACCTCGACGAATGTTTCTATCAAAACTGAGCCGACACCAAATCATCCAAATGTCCCACTTGTTGCATCCAGCACGTATTGGAAACACCCCATGACAACGGACTCAATCCACAACAAGTTGGGAACCCAAACATGAGCTGAAACGATCTCCCCCCATCTGAATCAAACTGGCTACATCGAAAGACTGCCTACGTATCCTCTTGCCCAAGGAATCAAGCCGAACGTAGTTCACCCAAATGGCCTCCAAAGGCCTCAATACTGAAGAATGTTCAAAAGCTTTAAACAATGATCAAATTTCACACCTAAAACAATTTTGGTCATCATATCTGCAGGGTTGTCGTTCGTGTGGACCTTCTCTAATATGACGTCTCCATCATCCAAAACATCACGAATAAAATAGAATTTGACATCAATGTGCTTTGTGCGCGTATGATAAACCTAGTTCTTCACCAAATAGATAGCCGACATACTATCACAAAATATCCGAATGGTCTCCTGTGTGATCCCAAAATCATCCAATAATCCCTGTAACCACAAAGCCTCCTTAACAGCCTCAGTCACCGCCACGACTCCGCCTCTGTAGTAGAGAGAGCCACTGTGGACTGAAGTGTACATCGCCAACATACCGGTGCACCTGCCAATGTAAACACATAACCTGAAGTAGACCGGCGCTTGTCAAGATCTCCAGCATAATCTGAATCCACGTAACCAATACAATCCTGCTCATTCTTCTCATCCTTCTGGAATATCAAACCAACATCCACGGTGCCTCTAACATACCATAGAATCTACTTCACGGCTTCCCAATGACCATTGTTGGGCTCGTGCATGTATCTCGATACCATGCTCACGGCCTGTGATAAATCTGGCCTCGTACACACCATCGCATACATCAAGCTACCTACTGCACTGGCATATGGGACCTTCGACATATAATCTCTGTCCTCAACTGAAACAGGCGACATCAACGCTGAAAGCTTGAAGTGGGGAGCCAATGGTGTGCTAACTACTTTTGCATTGCCATCAAAACTGAATTTCTTCAACATCTGCTGCAAATAGCTCTTCTGTGTAAGCTTCAATCTCCCATTCACCTTGTCTCTCTCGATCTCCATACCCAATATCTTCTTCGCCTCTCCGAGATCATTCATCTCAAACTCGGATGACAGCTCCCTTTTCAACTTTCGAATAGCCGAAGAATTACTAGAAGTAATAAGCATATCATCAACATATCCTTCAATTTCCTTGCAATGGCATAGCAAAGAAGAGTAGCATAGGGGAAAAAGTAGAACTTGGACACTTTAATCATTTGATTTGGCCTAGTATTTATTATGTGAAGAGTGCTAGATGGGGGACCTGGGAAGGAGACTATATAGGGAGTAAAATGAAACAGCTGAAAGTTGGAGGGGTTCGTGATAATTTGTTGGAGGTATCAAGAGGAGTTCACTTGTCAAAGGTGTTAATACACAAAAAAGCTTTCCAAACTGCTAAATTTCTTCTTTGTGAAATGTTTCTATTAGAGGGACATCAAATTTTTACTCATTAGAAAATCTAAGTTTTATGGGGACTACTTAAGGTAGAATTACAGAAGTGTGAACTATTTTCAACCTTGATTTGTGTCTCTCGGACACTATAAACTATTAAAGTTTGAATAAAATGCTTCATCTATGCCTTTACATATGCGCACATAAACAACAAGTTATTGTT
>BQKN01000754.1:0-10954 GCA_022839385.1 Asparagus kiusianus | reverse complement strand
CCAATAAGCACACAAATTCGGAAGAGCTATGAGATATAATTACAAAGAAATAAGAATGAAGAATAGGCGTAAGTGCATTTGGATTTAGGCATTTGAAGAGGATATCATAGCTAACAATATAACTGAGGAAATCGCCCTGTATAGAGATAAATGGAGGAAAAAGACTTAACACATCCAAGCCCCATGAATTTTTCTTGCTGGTTTATAATCAATACTGGCGATATTGCAAAAATCCAAATAATGTGGCACACTAGACATCCAGGAGGTTGGGTGCAGAAACATCTATCCTGTTGTGATCGTTGCTCTTTAGGTAAATAAATTCAGCCAATGTTCTTCTGAAACAATTTTTATTTGTACGTTAGAAGTATTGTAGCTCATAATATTTAGGCCCTTCTTTGATTGGATGTTAAAAATAAAGTTTGTTTATTTTTTTAAGCTTTCTCCCTTCAGTTTTTCATTCAGATTTATGAGTCATCTTTATAATGACAGGCTATAAAAAATGATCCCAGGCCAGGTTTTTTACAGGGAACTACTGGGGTGTTGATAATTTAGTTATAAAATCTATGCATGTTTTCTAACTTCTAGCAACCCTTACATAATCTTCTACCGACGAAGGAAATATTTTTCTCGATTTTTAACAAGTGTAGTTGATAACTTAAGAATCCATGAAATAATAATATGTCGATAAGGTGCGAACTTTTACTGGAAGGTTTCTGGAAAATATTACAATAATGTGTGGGAGTCCTAATCTCATTCCAACAAATTTCAGTTAAAAGTATTCATCATTTTTTTTTTGCCTGAGGGCCATCAGGATCAAGTGTTTTCGACTTTATGCTCCATGATTTAAGCGTAAGGAAAAAAAAGGAGGGCGAAAAAAAGGTTCACCAAAACACCTCCTTCACATCAGCTTTTAATATTTTGTTTGAAATGTCACTACGATGCGTAACTGGCCTTTGGCAATCAAGCAAAGGTAATTGGCTCTAGATATGAAATTTCATTTAAACCTGCTAGCAAAGGTCAGACAACTACCGTGCAGTAAAAATTGAAAGATCTACTTGAGGGAAATTCAATGTTACTGAATGTGCAAGACAAATCCACCCGCCTTAACGAGTGGATATCCGGAAAACTACAACAAAAACAGCTCAAATAACCCAAAAAAAGAAAATTAAAAATGCACCAGGCATGAAAGGGTTTTGAACACTAACCAGGTACCCCTCCCAAATCCCAAACCTCCTCCTCCTTCTTCTTCTGCCATTTCTCACGTGCGATCGCGACGAAGGTTGCTGATGCTCCTGTTTCTACATCTGTAAGCTCATTTTTGTCGGCCAGTCATTTAATCAAACAGGTTTTGGGCAATGCGCTGGTATTGTCTCCCTAGATTTGGGCCGGTCTGTTGGTGTCATAATCCAGATTCCAGCATGGGCTCTTTACTCGCTATCTAAAAGACTTTATATTTGAACCGAATCAAGAACATAAAGTTTTCTTATACAATTAACTGGCATTTTCTTGTGCACGCTAGTGCGTGCATGCACAAATTCAAAATTTGAGGTTTGAGATGATGTGCAAGCTGGAGGGATCGATGAGTGAGCGGGGTATTAAAGACAGTAGGCGGGGTGTAATGGTTGTGGTCATGGAAAAACAGGGGATGGATAAAGTAAAAATATAGCACGTCTTTCCTTATAATACATGATAGGTTCGATATTGTAGAAACAATAATTTTTCCATAGAAACCACCTTTAAAATATCATCGTGCACATTTTATTTTCAATTTATACATAGATCACATTTAAAAGATTTTTTGTTGCAGTCAACCACATTGTCCTACTTTTCAATTAATTTTTTCGGTTGTTAATCCCACAAAACCTCAATTAAGGATCTTATTTTGAAGGTGCTTTGGTGTAATGGCTAATTGCAATTGTTAGAATACAAAACTATAACCCTTATCTCTCATTATGACTTTAGAGCTTTGGTGTAAAGGCTAGAAGGATTTTAACATAGTATTAGAGCAACTCATGTTCGAATTGAAAATAAAAAATAGTTTCTTTAGAACGACCATATTTTAAAGGTGCTTTCTTGGGGGGAGCCACCATAAAAACAATTACATAGTTTCTTCTTCTTCCTTTTTAATATTGATGGAGTCTGATTAATAAAACAATTGAATGTAACAATTTTTTTTAATTTTAAAATAATTTTAAAAAAAGGAATTTATCATTTTCTATTTGTAGGTTTTAAAACAATTCTTGTAAAATCGGAAATGTTGTTTCTGGTCAAACAATAGCAATTTTATACATCATACTAGCCGTGATACAACATCAATAATTCCAATATGTGAATCTCTACCATCAAAAGCATAATCATATAATTCATATTCCTCATCTTCCATGTCTCGTAACTGTCTATACAAGATTAATTATGACTAATGATTTATCTTCGACAATTGTGTTGTTGAGAATTTCACCCTTAGTAGCCTATCATATCTATACATATTAATATGCAGTTATTGTGGGATTGAGATATGATCAAGGGAATCAATGAGTTATATGGGTAACAACGAAACAAGAGGAGTGTGGTGTCATTAGATATACAATTAAGTATAATTAAAAAAGGTTAATAGTCCAACATAGACCGTGTGGGGATCTATTAATGGGCTTAAGTAATAAACCTTAGATTTTAATTATAATGATGATTAAATATTTATGATAGTATATAAGCTAAAGAACTTTGTAACTAAGTGCGCTTTGGTAAGAGTAATATTAGGATGAGTGATCTTCTAGAAGTTTAACTTTTGAATAGTAATGCTCTTTATATTTTTGTAGTCTAGACACAATTATGTGTCACCAATCTTGACACATGCATGTGTCATGAGTTTTATGACACATGTATACGCTGTTACACTCGACGTATATATGTGTTGTGAGTTTTCCAAGACATGTATGTATCACAAATTTTTTGACATATATATGTGTTACAAGTTTTGCGATGCATCCTCGCTTATCTTCACACATGCTCTACTCACATTTTTGGTATGTATCGCGCTCAATGTTTGCGACACAAAAACGTGTTACGTTGAGATAAAAAATATATCATAATTTGTAACTTTTACCGTAGTGATTGTTTGTGATCTGGTCCAGTGTAAAGCTTTTTCTTATCATGTTTTGCAAGCAAGCCCTCCTCATTTGTTCTTTGCAAAAGGAAATACAAACAATAAGGGACAAATTTTTGTTTTTGACCTCTTTAGAAACATATTTTTAAAAAATCGAACTATTTTGAAAATATCTGCCAATTACGACTCATCTTCAGTCAACTGGCTAAAACTTGGTCGAAATTGGCGAAAAATGTTCAAAAACTTCACGCGATTTGAAATCCCGTGAAGTTTAAGCTATTTATTAATGATGTGATTAAGGGGGCAAAAACTTTACGGTATTTGAAATCCCGTGAAATTTAGAATTAGCCTAACTCCACGGGATTTTAAATCTCAGGGAGTTCAATATAACATGGTCGTCATAGTTGGCCAAGTGGTTAGCTCAAAGAAAGTTAAACTTCAATCATTCAAGTGGTCTTGAGTTTGAATCTCATCCCAATATATTTTTCCTTGAACATTTAAAAAATTTTACAAGGCTAGGATTCACACCATGTGCTTCCCATCCAAATCTTATAAGCTAATGTTATAAGCACTAAACCCATTGCACATAACTAATTATTATATGAATTTTGTTTAATATAAACTTCACGTGATTTGAAATCCCGTGAAGTTTATATTAAACAAAATTCATATAATAATTAGTTATGTTTAATATAAACTTCACGTGAAGTTTAAGCTTTACGGGATTTTCAAATCCCGTGAAGGTTTAGCCCCCTTAACGACGTTGGTAATAAATGGCTTAAACTTCACGGGATTTCAAATCCTGTGAAGATTTAGCCCCCTTAACGACATTGTTAATAAATGGCTTAAACTTCACAGGATTTCAAATCCCATGAAGTTTTTGAACATTTTTCGCCAATTTCGACTCAATTCAGCCAGTTGGCTGAAACTGGGTCAAAATTGGCGAGTATTTTTAAAATAGGTCGATTTTTGAAAATATGTTTCCAAAGAGGTCTAAAACGAAAATTTGTCCAACAATAAGTTATATTGTAGATCATAAAGATATATTTTCTTTATTGTTTTATTTTTGCAATAATGTCCTAGCTGTCTTTTTAAGATTTATGAATAGATCTCATATACAAGTATTTGTTTAAGACCTATGTCTATTGTTTGATGCATATTTGTTATGATCACAATTGTTAAAGCCTTAAAATAAAATAAAATAAAATCCTAAATTCGATCTATGTAATTTTTTTTTCAAATTTCTCAAAAAGGAAATGAGCAAAATGTCCGAGAGCCTAGCCCAGGAGCGAGCCCAAAACTACCAGCGCCCAGGTAGGCTGCAGGTGGCTTGGGCTCCGGTAGCTCAGAGACAAACAATATGGTTTAACAAATAAATAAAAATTAACAATAAAATAGAAATCAAAGAGGTCTGTAAGAGGCCCATAATGCGATGGCCCAATAACTCTTGTTGGCTGCAAGTGGTTTGGGTTAATCATTAGATTGGGCCAGAGTCTAAATCTGTTTTGAATAACACAGTCCAGAATCAATTAAAAAATTGAGGAAATATTCTGAAAAGTCAGATTTATTTCTGAAAAGTCCGAAAAAATTCCTAAAATTTATAAAATACAATTTTTAAATGGGTTTGAAGATCAAATTAGGTTTGAGATCAACCGTAATCAAATTAGGTTTGGGATCAACCATAGTGATATTACTTATTTTATGTTTTAATTAAATGTGAATACTATAGAAGATTGATAGATACAAATTAGTTGATATCAATTAGTTGCATGCAAGTTTTCTATCAGTTAATTTAGTTCACGTTCCAAGTAAATCCTGATTATTAACTTTTTAGAAAGTGGTAAGGCACCTTGAAAGTAAGTTATATATAGGGAAAGTAAAGACTTCTATCAACATTAATGTAGGAGGATCCTCTAATTATAATCTTTTATTTTCTTCTTCTTTTTCTTTAAATAGAAAATAAAGAATATTAGAACGGGGTACGGTGGTGATATCTCACTTCAGCTTGTTGGTATATATTATGGCTTGCTAGTGTTTGTCGTTGTGCTTATTTAGCAAGTATATGGCATAATGTTACATGTATTTTCGAGCGCATATATTCTATGCCGTTATAGTCTTTATTCTTTGGATATTGTTTAGTAATTTTTAGCAAGTTGTCATAGTAGACTTAACTGATAAAGCTTGTTAGGGTGAAAATTATTATTAGAGGCATCTTCTTCGAGGATATGCCGAAGGAGAAGTGCTTGTGCTAGATAACACTGCTGAAAAATTAGGCATCCTAGACGGAAAATTTCATCTAGGATACACAAAATTCCGTCTAGAATACGCGTCTAGTATGTTTCCGTCTAGGATGTAGTATTCTAGACGGAAATTCTACATCCTAGACGGAAATTCCGTCTAGAATACATCCTAGACGAAATATTCTAAACGGAATTAAAAACCGTCTAGAATACATCCTAGACGGATTATTCTAGACGGAATTTCCGTCTAGAATAATTCATTCAAGACGGAAATAATTTCCGCCTAGAATGAGTATTCTAGACGAAAATTCCGTCTAGAATACTCATTCTAGACGGAAATTGATGTTTTCTTTTTTTTTTGCCAAAAAACATTCTAGACAGAATTTGAGCATCCTGGACAGAATTTCCGTCTAGGATATTGTGCTACAGTAGTTTTTTTTTTTGCAGAATCCACTTTGAATGCATGTACACAATATTGAACAACAACAAATTATATGGATATCCACCACAATCTAATTATACTCCAATATCAAATCCAATTATATTCAAATAATACATAAATTGTTTACAAACTTTTACATAAATTATTTACAATGGATGTCAGTGCATCGGCAAACAGGTCTAATATTCTCTATTAACAAAAAGAAACGCGATACATAAATTGTTTATATAGATAATAACTAATTTCTATTTATATGTTTATTTACAATCGGAACCGCAGAGAACTTTCAATGCTTCAAGTCATAATTAGTATTACACTCAGCATATTGAGGGCTTCTAATTCAAATTGCTAAACTGTACTCCTGCTCTCTCTTGATTTACAATAAAAAAGATGTGATCGGCTTCAATAATCATATAGTACCTGAAAAATGAAGGAGTATTATCAAGCTTAGTGATGAACACTATCGCATATATCAGATAAGTTTTCATGAAAATTTCAGGATAAATTTTGCAAAGATGGAGTTAATGAGTGACTCAAAAAATCAAATGTTTATTCACTATGAAGAATAACATCATTATCGCATTGAGAGCACCATCATTAGATTTATATATATACTTTTCATTAGATTTTTTGAATTATGGTGGAAATAAAAGTGATGCTATGTTTTTAGGGTGTTCCAGGTTTCTTGCATCTTATTTCTACCTGTGGCAATAAAAAAACTCACACCCCAATGAATTTCTAATTAATGAAAGTATGATAACAATGTTGGCTATACTTAAGTGGGGATACACATACACACACACACACATAGGAGGTGCTATTTGGTTGTTCCTATGATGTGTGATAAAAGAAAGTGCAACACAGGAGTGGTACTTTTTGACCATTGGAATAAGCTAGAGCTGAAGGAAAGGTCCATAGAAGTTGTGTATGTCAATATTTCCTAGAGATATCAGAAGTAAATTTTAGCACAGAACACACTAGCCAATGCACATGTACCTCAACTCCCTCAACTAATAAGGCAGCCACATGTCTCTCTTCAAGTGATAGAGATAGGGACTTGTCAATGGATTCCCAAGGCCATATCTTGATTCCTCCACCTTCAGAGCCTGGCCAGATATCACCTGAAGATAACCAATGGTAAAACAAACAGGGAGCTAAGGGTTAGAAGTACCTCTCCGAACTTTAAAGAGTACACTAAACCAGGTTTAGAACAAAATTTGATGCAAATACATGTTTATCGCCAACTTCTTGCTAATATTTAATATACATTGAGATGCATAGCTAGTATTCTCTCAAGAACTACTTTTTATAAAATCTCCATGTGTGTGTGTGTGTGTGTAACTGAGCAATTTAAAATAAACCGTCTCAATTTTACTTTTACGTACAATATAGAAGTTTTCCTTCTACGACATGGCAACCTATTATGCTACATTTATTCATTTCTCAAAAACTTGCACAAAGATTGCCACCACATTGTTGAAATATCAGTATCCGAGCATTTGCTACATTTCTAACAAGTTTCACAACAGTAACAAAAACCTAATATTGTCTTATAATTATCATCAATCGTACTCCATAACTTCTCCATTCATCAAGGCAGTTTTCCTTCCAGAATAAGAGTACGGTCTCTCTCACATATAAAGTGTTTCATAATTAAGTTATCAACTTCACGTATTAATTGATATCTTAACGTTGGCAATCAAGGCACAGAAATCTCCAAATGTGGTCATCAGTATATGAAAAAAGAAAAAAAATTCTAGGACACAAAGGAGAGAAAATGTACCACAAGAACTAATACAGAGTGTCCCACTCACATATAAAGTATTTGGCAACTATGGTATCTTAACTTTGACGAAAGCCATATAAATCTTCAAATGTTTTTCAAGATATGAAAAGAAAATGTACCATAAGGACTGATGGCCATGCAGAGCACCGGGTTCCGATGAGCCTGCCAAGCGAGCCCTTCCTTAAAATGGTAACTTTCACCATCATCACCCTCAACAAGACCACCATCACCCCCATTCTTTGCTGCATCCTTATCAATCTTCCACGACCGTATCTTCCCATCCTTATGCCCGTTCCACACAACCCCTGTCGCATCGTCCACCACCAGACACAGCGTCGGGCTCGTCTTCCCGCTCTCCACAAACGACGCGCTGTCCTCATCCCCTCTCTTCACTCCAACACCCCCATCCCAAGAATCAAACACCTCCGACAAATTCCAGAACCTCAGCCCCGACTCCACCCCCGCCCAAATCTGCGTGCTCGTGCACGCGATCGTCCTCAAGAAGGAGCCAAATTGAGTCTCGCGGAAATAAATGTACTAAATTGAAACTAACAAAAATTAACCAAGATGAGGGCAAATACCTCAACTTCCATAACCTCCTTTAGAGAAATTAATGGCTAAATGGCCATTGCTGCAGAAATTAATGGTTAGAAATTTAGGGTTTGTGGGTGGTAGGGTTTTGGGGGGAGAGATCGAAGAGGGTTTCTTCGATTGAGAAGAGAGCTTGTCTAAAGCGGAGGAATCAATTTTGACCCTTGATGAGGCCGGCGTTGGCGACGCCAGTCCCATGCGAGGGGTCGACCAAGCAGAAAAGGCCTGGCCGTTACGGATCCTGACGGAGTGGATCATCCTGACGCCGTCGAACAAGTGGTGGCCCGCGCCGGGTTCGAACAGGGATTGGCGCCGTTGCGGACGTAGACGCCGTCGATGAAGGGGGGATGCGGCCAGCGACGGGGAGGAGGGAAGCTCAAGGTTTGGAAGTTTTTAGGGAGAGGGGGAATGAAATTTTTGAGAGAGTTTTTGATAAATAAGGGGGGGGGAATTTTTAAGCCGCGGGATCTGAAAGGTCGGTCGAAAATGAAAATTTAAATGACCGTCGGACGGAAATTTTCGTCTAGGATATTCCGTGTAGGATGTATCCTATACAGAAATTTCCGTCTAGGATACGTGAAAATTTAAAAAAATAATAATAAAAATAAAACAACCGTCTATAATACTATTCTAGACGGAAATTTCCGTCTAGAATGTTTTTTTCTAGACGGAAATTTTCCGTCTAGTTTAATACATTCTAGACGGAAAAAATTCCGTCTAGAATATTCCGTTTAGAATATGTGATTTTCTACTAGTGTAAGCTTGCATGCCGATAATACAGTATAATTTTTGCCAATGAGAGGTCTCAAGTTGTCACCTGGGTGCATAAATCTCAGGTTTTAAGTCACTTTTGTGTTACAAAGGAGTGCAGCTTTGGTCATGAAATATCCATAAACAATTGATATTGAAGAATAAGTGTTGACATAGATGTTAGAAATTAGACCAAGCATATTCTTCTTTTCGCTGCCTGCCTAAGTTACATGGGTATGGTTATGGGTGCTGGTACGGCTACGGGTGCTGGTACAAATACGGGACACGGAAAATTTGGAAAAAGTAGGGTACTAGGACAATTGAATCCCCTCGGCTTGTATTTTTAGAGCCTGAAAGCAAGTTTGAGCTTTTCCCCCTATGTCCTCTGCATAGCTGAAGCTTCTCTTCACCTGGATTGTACAGCAACTTGCTGAGCTGTGTCTTGTTTGCATCTTGTTTGTATCCTTCAAACCCAAGCTGCAGCCTTTTGGGGTAGAGAACTAGAGCATCTCATATGCTTCCTTGGAATCTGATTGAAGATCATCTCCCTTCAAGATCTCGCATTTGAATAACTGAAGACAAACTATCACATTAATCCCAATAAACTCCCTCGTTTAAGTATTAACAAAAACAAATAGGAGTAGACAAGGATCTTGGTTTGATTTGTGGGATCGTCACATGAGAACAAATAGGCAGAAGTGTAGGAATCTTTCTTTATTGTGATAGAGAGATATGTTGGTTTACTTCTAAGTTATAACTATATTACAGCTCACGTCTTCGTTTATGTTTTACTTTTTACAGTGTTAGATATAATTTATAGCAAATTCTAAGTTATAACTATATTGGACCTTTATATTCTACTTATTTGAAATTTTTTGAATTAATTTCAGGGAATGAAGGATGCGAGATTGATGTTTTGATGGGCTCACTAAAGTCAAAAACCAAGGATTTTAACATATTTTTCTCTCTCTGTTTGGTTAAGATTCTCTATATATGAAATTGATTGTAATAGATTTTGTTGGTTAATGTTTTTTATATGAAATTGATTGTAATAGACTTTGTGACTAGAAACGGATTATATACTTTATATTAGGAATATCATGACATTTACTTTAGATTTGTTTTGGTTCTTTCTGCAAATATTATGTGTGAGAAATATTATTCTTTAATTAGCGGAATTATGGTTGTGCTTCTGCTTGTTAATATTCACAAACTCGATGTTGATGGTCACTCAAGTTTGTGTTAGGAAATTGCCAATTTTTTTTAAATACATGTATGAAGAACTTACAAGTTCAAGACCATGTAAGATTATATGCAAATTTAGAGTCATCGTAAATTTGACTAAATTTTCTTAGTTAAGATTGTGCAAACATGTTCGGTAACTTGTAATTTTTTTGAAAATATGATAGAATCATAATTTAATTTGATTATTTTTTGTAAATTATTTAAAATCTGAATCTAATTCCAAAATGTATGAATTAAAATTATATCGTGATAATTTTCTTCCTCTTTTCTCAGAAAGGTAACCAAACAAGAGAAAATGACTTTATTATGAATTTTCTTCTAACTTTTCTTAAAATATTCTTTCTAACCAAACAATGAAAAGAATATCATTTTCTTTTCTTTTTTTTTCCCTTTCTTTTTTACTTTCTCTTTCTTTTTCTTTTCTCTCCCTTTCTCTCAAACCAAACATAGCCTAAGGAAGAGATGTCAGGAGAAAACTTCCTGTTTACGGTTCAAATCCATTAGGTTGCTCTAAGGTGAACTTCGTCCTCCCACCAAAACACCCACCCACCCAAAAATGGAAGAAAAAAAAAACACACACACAAAAAAAAAAGCAAAAGAAAAGTTTCCAGGTTCCTTTGAAACCCCCTAACCTTACCACCAAATCCCTTCTAAATTTTGGGTGTCTCACAAAATACCCAAAACTAATGGATTAGAGAAACCCTCTAAGTAACTAAAATGTTTAGAAAAACCCTCTAATAGGACTGAGAGGTGTGTTATGTTTGTAAATGACAAATGACTAACTTGAGCATTTTTCT
>BQKN01000741.1:364650-389526 GCA_022839385.1 Asparagus kiusianus | reverse complement strand
AGTATTCAAATCCAAGTTGTCTTAGCATAAGTTTCCCCGTTCATTAACACACATATATAATCCAACTTGTCTAGTTTTGACATACATATAGCAAACATAAAGAGACATTCTTCATTGAATCTCAATCTGGGATTAAAAACCTATGAAACTCAATCTTAAATTTAAAAGTAACGAATTACCCAAAAAATGCAGTGATGGCCGTCGAGATGGAGGAGACAGGCAGCGGGCTGCGGAGGACGCCGGAGTCTTTGGCGGGCGGGGAGGCAGAACAGCATGGGTCCTCTACGGCGGAGGCGGGCGATGGAGGTGGGTCGGCTACGGCGGAGGGGGTCTCGGATCTTGGCGTTGATGGAGGTGGGTTGGCTGCGTCGGAGGGGGACGAGGGGGCGGGTGGTGGAGATGGAGGAGGAGAAGTCAGAGAGCGGAGGAGTGAGGGAGGAGGAGTCGGAAATTTGGGGAGGGGATCTGGGTGTTTGTGAAGAGTTTTGGGGAATTAGGAGAGATCTTATCCGTTGATTTAAATGAAAGGCTGAGATTGATTTATGAGGTAATATTAGGAACACTGTTTATGAGGAGAGAATCCGGATCCCAAAATATGGGATCAATAAGGGGGACAAGTGAGGTGTCCCCCTCCTATTGGATAATGAGTTGACTATCATGATAGCCAACTCATTATCCAATAGGAGGGAGACACCTCACTTGTTCCCTCTATTGGTACCATATTTTGGGTCCCTGTAACAAATCTCTTAAAAATAAAATATAAAGAAAACAGAAGAAATAAAAGAGAGAGATCCTAGAAAGATTTTCCATCTCTGTTTCTCTCTCTCTTGTTCTCCGATCGCATTTTGCTTTCGGAGAAGAAGAAGAAGAAGAATTAACCGGCATAAACGCGATCCCTAGGGTTTCAAGAAGCGCGCGAATCTCAAAGTTTGGATCTTTTTCTCTCTTTTAATGAGGGATTCTCATATCTGGGGTTTTGATGCTGCTGCTGTTTTGGGATACTAATTGCTGCATTCCTTGAGAATTTTATTGTTTAGAGATTTAGATTATGTGCATCCTCTTTTATTAATTGCTTTCATTTTTTTTAATAATTTGGATCTGGGCTGATTACAGAGTGTAAGATTAGGTTTAGTTATGCAATATATCGTTTTCATTGATATAATTTGTACTTTAGTTTTTATATTGCATATAATTCAGCCTAGTGTGAGCGAGTAGAGTTTGGGCGCCTTTTCTTCTGTATGGCTCAAAAAACCTTTTCGTTTCCAATTATTTGAATCATGTAATTTAATCTGGGTTCAGTAACTGGTAATCGTACGTATTGTCTATTTGCCTTCATGATTAGCTGAAAGGGATACTTTAAAGAAACGAATTTTCTTGGATCTGTTTCATATAATATTGACTGTTCCTCTATCACCATTTTTTCCCATCAAAATTTACGAGATGGTTATATATAGAACCGGTATTGCTATTCTGCTTACAATAAATGACATGTAAAGATATGATGAGTTGACAATGCATAAGAAGTTAGAGGTAAAACAAAATGACGGAGAACTGAGGTGATGATTAGGCTTATGCTTGTCGAACATGTATTTTAGCAGAAAATTAAAGGATATGGCAATTTGATTTATGACCCTTAACAACATAGATGCTTGTAGAGAAAGGATTCATGTAGCTAGCCGAGCATGGAGATTTGAGATAAAGACTTTTTTCTCGTTATTTTCGTTGAAATTGCAGCAAGACATCATATATGTGTCCTTTTTGCGTTGTTCTTTGACGGTGGAGTTCCCTTGCTTGTTCTCTAGGTTTTCTAATGGAAACATTAAGATTATAGAACGAGAGGGTGGCTACTGACTTATCTACAGTGGCGGTCGGAAAAAAAAATTCTTAGAGGGGCAGACAACGAGTATCTCCAGGGGGCAAAATTGTAATTTTAGAAGCATTTAAAATGTAATCTTGAATTTGTTAGGGGTGCAACTGCCCTGCTAACACTCAATGTAGATCTACCACTGCTTATCTATGTTTCTTAAGCTTTTTTATCTTTTGTTCTAGTTATGAGTCACTACAGTGCTCTATGTGCCTGTTTTAGTCACATTTCCTTACATTTTCGCAATATGATTTTCTTTTACATAAAAACGTCACTTGATGTCTGCCGACAGTTTATATTCATGGGTCAGGATGGTAGCACAGGAATTAACTGTGGATTTGCATAAGCCTCTTGTTTTTCAGCTACAAATACATAAAACTTTCTTGTTATGTTTGGTGATGTTGACTAGTTAGCCACTTTAATCTGGTGTCTACTGCATTTTAAGTTAATAAAAAATAAAAAATAGCTTAAAAGATGAATCTAAAACAGAAAACCTTACTGTGTTTTTTAAATTGATATGATTTCCATTCTGCGTCATACGGTGCCTCTAATATACTGTCCCACTAAACTGAATATCTGTGTTTTCGTGTCCGAAATTTACCTGTAAAATGCAGGGAATTTTCTCTAAGACATGCATTAAGTATGTTGAAGTTGTTCCTGGTTTTATATGTTGAGCACACCCAGCATGCGACGTATTCATGATTTTATGGTGACGTTTTACTTGATAGTTAGTTCATCACAAGTATCATCTTTTTAGCATAGTTAACTTCTGCATCTTGAGCGAGTAACCATGAAAACTTTTTTTAGGTTGGCCATCTTGGAGAAGCTTACCAAAAATGGGTTCATGAAACCTATCGTTAGCAAGGAAGGCCCACTCTTTTTCCAAAATGGCACCCTAGAGGTACTAATTTCATATACTGCATGTTGATATGTTTATTATCAATAATTATTTCTGACAAGCTTGCATTTCAAACTACCAGTTTTTAACAAGGACTGCATGGTGGGCTGTCCCTACCGTTTGGCTGCCAGTTGTTTTCATTTCTGTGGCTATGTCTATCAATAAGGGGCGTACGCTACCTGAAGTGACTATAATGCTAGGGACTGGAATAATGGGGTGGACATTGTTCGAGTATGTTGTTCACCGCTTCCTCTTTCACACCGAAACAAAAACTTACTGGTAAGTGGTAAGTAATGTGAACCATTCGACATAAACAAATAACAGTTTTGGTTGCTCCGATTTATTTCTCTCTGACCAACTTAATAATCGGTTGAGATTGTTTGATCAATGATGCGTCGTACCGAAAGGGCAAACACAGCACATTATCTTCTGCACGGGTGTCATCACAAGCATCCAATGGATAGTCTGCGCCTTGTTTTCCCTCCGGCTGCAACAGCTATTCTTAATTTGCGTGCCGGTAAAGGGGCTGTTTGGTTCGTTTCCATAAAATAAAGGAAATGGAATCCAAGTCAAATAACCTTTTCCTAAAAAAAATTTGGATCATCCAGGAATCCATAACTTGTGTTTGTTATGGAGTTACAAAGTGAATATTAAGAAAGCATATCCAAAACCCATGATTGGTTCACCACCAAAGAAAAGGAAAACACCTCAAAAAAAGCTTTCCATAAAAGCTGTTGTGTTTGGTTCAAAGCCCAAGAATAGGAAAGAGGCTAATTGACAGTGTTTACACATACCTGTGGTGAAGTTACCGCAGACTTAACATTTCATCACTCAAAGCCACTGCAACGGCTAGTTACGAAATTACTCAGTGACCGATTTCAACAAACACAAGAGTAAACGGCTAGTAAGGGATGCAACAGCTCAACAATAAAGTTCACTTGGGGGCCTATATAATGAGCCACCACCAGCTTAAAAAGTCAACAAATAACATCACTTGCATGCTGCAACATCTCAGCCAGGTAAGAAATTTCCAGTCTTCTTATTTTTTCCAGAATCGTAGCACCAAAGCCACTGCAGGTTTTATGGAGCGGCAATGGGACAGCAAAGTAGAGGGTGCCCCTTATGAAGTTAGGTGCAAATGCAAACTTCCAACACCCATGAAGCTATGCGTAAATGGAAAAAATAGAGGGAGACATTATTGGGGTTGCGCTAAGTTCCCAAATAAGGAATGCAACTTCTTTCAGTGGGCCGACAAAGCGGTCGAGTGCAGCAGAAATAGAAATCAGCAATCACAAAGTAAGGACATTGATGAAGATAAAAGGGCAATGAAAATCAAAAAGCTGAAGAGGGAATTAAAAACTGCAGAGCATCAACTAATCATTTGGAAAATGATTGTATTGTTCTTAGTTATAATCTGTGTACTCATCTGTAGCTTTGAAAATATGCCATGTAGTTGCAAAGTGTAATGTGCTATGAAATGAAGTCCATGGAGTATATGCCTCAGCAAATCACAGATGTAAACTGGAACAAATAAAAAAACTACATGTTCATTCTAACTTATGTACATAGTTATAACCTGTACATTAAAAAACTCTGAACCCAGATAAATAGTGATGCAAAGCTGAAAACTGAGTGCAAAGGAAAAACTCAGCAAACCTAAAAACATGGTCAACTGCAACAACTCAGCTGGGAATTTTAGCTAAGCAAAGTTAACCAAACAGCTGAGAACTGAAGCAAATCAGAGTGAAGAAGAGCTGGAAATAGTAGCTGGAAACAAACTCAGCAAATAACATGTTCACTTCCTCATTGCCTATTGAAATAACAACTTAGCACAAACTTCAACTCTGAGAACTGAAGCAGGGAAAACAACTCTGCAAATCACAGCTACGTAATACTGGAACAAATTAAAACAAAATCCAAACTAACTTATGTACATAGTTATAACTTGTACATAAAAATACTCTAAACCAACTGATAAATAGAGATGCAAAGCTGAAAACTGAGTGCAAAGGAAACACTCAGCAAACCTGTATGCATGGAGCAACTACAACAACTGAGCTGGATTTTTATCTAAGCAAATTGATGCACAGCTGGGAACTGAAGCAAATCAAAGTGAAGCAGAGCTGGAAACTGAAGCAAGGAAAATACAACTCATGCAAAACTCAGCACAAAAAGCTGAATAATATAAGTGAAGCAATGGCATACAAAGCTCAGATGCACATCTGGAAACTGAAGCAAGAAAAAAACCCAGCAAAGCTAAAAATTGAGGTACAGCTTAAAAAGTCAAATAAATGGAAGATAGCAATGGCATACAAGGCTCAGATTACAGCTATATTATCCGTATACGATGCCTCACCTACATATTGTAATTGCATTGAGGATTGCCTACGCATAACAGTTGCATCACCTAAAAATCACATTAGCAATCTAGATTGCAATCTCATCATGGTAAGCCTTATCCAGACCAATACAATTACTCAGTATAGGCTGTATCAACAAATAAATTCAGCAATCCTCATTGCCTATTGAAATAACAACTCAGCACAAACAGAAACTCTGAGAACTGAAGCAGGGAAAAACAACTCAGCAAATCACAGCTAGGTAATACTGGAACAAATAAAAACAAAATCCAAACTAACTTATGTACATAGTTATAACTTGCACATAAAAATACTCTAAACCAACTGATAAATAGAGATGCAAAGCTGAAAACTGAGTGCAAAGGAAACACTCAGCAAACCTGTATGCATGGAGCAACTACAACAACTGAGCTGGGATTTTTAGCTAAGCAAAGTTAACCAAACAGCTGAGAACTGAAGCAAATCAGGGTGAAGAAGAGCTGGAAATAGTAGCTGGAAACATGACTCAACAAATAACATGAGCAATCCTCATTGCCTATTGAAATAACAACTCAGCACAAACTTCAACTCTGAGAACTGAAGCAGGGAAAATGAAATCTCTGCAAATCACAGCTAGGTAATACTGGAACAAATAAAAACAAAATCCAAACTAACTTCAGGATTGCAAATCACAGCTGGCATACAAGGCTCAGATTACAGCTATATTATCAGTATACGATGCCTCGCCTACATATTGTAATTGCATTGAGGATTGCCTACGCAGGACAGTTGCCTCACCTAAAAATCACATTAGCAATCTAGATTGCAATCTCATCATGGTAAGCCTTATCCAGACCAATACAATTACTCAGTATAGGCTGCATCAACAAATAAATTCAGCAATCCTCATTGCCTATTGAAATAACCCAAAGTAACTTATACGAATCAGTATAACCTGTACACAGATGAGGTAGCAGCTGCTTCAGACCTGGTAATACAATATATAAATTCAGTTCCTCATTGTCTTTTTATGTTATAAGCTTAGTAACTTATTGAAAAATATAACTCAACCAAAAATAACAGCTCAGACCTGGTAATACAATTCAACCAAAATAACATGAGCCAAGACAAGAGTAAGAAACATGATAGGTGGCAGCTGCTTCATGCACATGAAGTGAAGGTGTTGAGTCACGATATTACAAGATAGGTAGCATGTTCACTTGATTATAAATACGGCTATAATAGTGCAAAAGTAGGTAGGAAACAAATCCATTACCCAATGTAGTGTCCACTACGGCAAATCATCGGGGGCAAATCCATTTTCACGAATAATCTTCTCTAAGAACAGTTTCTGCGCATTTTTTGACTTGATAATGAACCGCCTAGATTCTGTTTCATTGTCATATAGAAAATCTAGCACCTTATCAAGTATTGTCTCAGAGAAATCAGCCGCATGTTCATGTAAAGCCTTGGACATGCGATCAGTCCAATGTAAAATATGTTGGTTTTGGATTGAGTGGGACATGGACTCGATGAGTTCACGCATTAGTGAATCATCCTCTCTGCCCTTGCCACCCTTCTTTTTTGAATGAGGTTTAGCATTGGATGTAGAAGTTACCCCGCTAGACGACTTCACCTTTTAAGAGTGAGGGTCAAGCCTTTCAACACTTGGTGTCTCAGCCCCAAATTGTAACTTGGAGGTCTCAATATCATCATCTTCACAAAGATTGATCGGATCCTCAAAAAGTGGATTAGGCCGATTATTACCAAGTTTCTTACTCACATCTTTGGCATAATTTCCCCTTGCTTGGTCATCACCAACAATCGTGCACAAATCATCGTAGTGCGTTAGAGGCGTGTTCAAGTACTCCTTCAACTTTGAGCTATTGCACTTATTATCCTGTGGAATAACAAGATTTAATAAAAAATTGCTCGCTACATAAAAATGTACGCAAATAATGAAACATAAATAAAGCCAGTACCAATCGATACCTTTGTCCACATATCAAATGAATCTGGATCCATTGTCACTATTTTTGATGCCGGATCAAATCTAGCACCGCTCATGTTCATCACAGTTCGCATATCAAAAAACTTACTCTTCAAGCTCTTCATATGGTTCATCACATTCTCCTTTGTGAATTCAGTTCCACATTGCTTGTTAACTTCATCTGCGGCCACTTTGTATGCATGCATTTTAAAATTTTTATCAACCTTCAGGCCATCTCTTGCCAATTGAGCAAGAACAGGGATTAGAACATCATCATGCCTGGCAGTCCAATACATGTTATGCACACCCCTAGTGTTGGGAGCCTTGTCTATAATTGTTGACGCCAATCTTCTTTTAGCAGCTACTTTCTTCTTTTTTCGGGATGACGATATTACCTCGGCACCAACTTCATTAACCCTCTTTGTCGAATGACTCTCTCCAGATTGACAATTACTGTTATGTGGGCTAGGGGTTGCATGGAATGTATGGTGGCTAGTAAGCATGTTCATGTAAGACGTAGGTTGCTGAGTCATATATGCAAAATTACTGTCGTAAGGAGAGAAAGATGGAAATGGAGGGGGCTGGGGAGGGGGAGCAGAGAATGGTGCACGAGGGAATGGCATGAAGTTCATGTTCAAGTTTGAAGGAGGAGCTACAGGGGTTTTAGGGGAGGGAGTGGCATCACAATCCTCATTTCTATCACCAAACTCGGCCAAGCTTAAAAGGATGAAGGACATGTTACAATAAAATCACATAGTAAAAATATGAAGAACAAAGCTCATGTTAGACCAAAGGCTCATAATGTAAAGATAAAATCAATCCACCATTAACAAACTTAATAAATACATCCAGTCTTGACGTCAAACTTAAGAAATACAACAATACTGGAAATACAAATATGTCTATTACAAACCACATTCGGTTGTGTCACCGCCACGATATTTATTACAATAGTCTAGCCATATAGCACTTGCAATATCATCCCTCTTCTCTTTCCATTCATTCCTTGCATCTCTTTCTTCTCTTTGTGTTACATTTTGAGAAAAGTCAACAAGATTGGCATCTTCCCCCTCAGTAGCTATTTCTACATCGTCATCATCAATGGTAATGTCCTCATTTAATAAGTCATCCCCCGGGTCGACTATAGCAATGTAGTTATGGAGTATAGCACAAGCCAATACTATGTCAACTTGGGTTGGAAAAGGATAATGTGGCTTTGCAGTGAGGATTTTGAAACGATTCTTCAACAATCCAAAGGTTGATTCAATTTTAGACCATAGCGATGAATGTCTTAGATTGAATAACTCTCTTCTGTTATTTATTGGCCTACCCCTGTGCTCATTTAAATGGTAACGTACACCACGATAAGGGGAGATGAAGCCAGGCATGGTGGTATACCCCGCATCGCACAAATAATATTTGCCTATAATTTTAAACAACATATTATCGTAAATAATTAAATTCTTTGTAAATTACAATTGAATATACATTTTTTTCATTAACGAGTAATTACCATCGTAGACTTTCAGGCCATGAGGTTGAGGTCTTGAAAGTGCATCTTGTAGTACTCTATAATCATTTGCAGACCCCTCCCAACCGGCGAGAACATATGAAAATAACTTATTTGGGGTGCAGGCGGCTAGAACATTTTGAGTCACACCTTTACGGCCTCTAAAGCGGGCCACAATACTAGCAGGAAGCATAGCGTCAATGTGGGTCCCGTCTATCATGCCAATGCAATCCTATATAATTTTACAAATTGACTATTAATCAATAGGATAACTATTTTACTTCTGTAGATCACTGTATGTTCATGAGTGTATTACCTTGAAATAAGGATAGTACAAAGGATTGCTAGCAATCTCTGGCGCTAATTCCATTGTTGCTTGCTTCAAGAACCGCCCCCGTATAGAACCAACTGCTTCTAGGCATTTGTTAAAATATCTGGAAATTATTTTTCCCGATCTTATGAAATGTGATCTTACTATTCTATTTTTTGTTTTATGTCCTAGAATATTAAGAAACATGAGCAACTGTTCTTCAACTTTTACATCACGTGAATCCTGTAGTAGGCCCGACCCTCTCATTATACTGACAAGATTTTCAAATGCATGAGGCCGCATTCTAATATAGTCTCTACAGGTGTGACTATAGCCAGAAAATACACGGCATATGTGGGCATCCCTAGACTCTATTTTCTGTTTTTTCCCCTCCCCATGGTGATAGGTGACAGATTTTCTTCTACAACGCATTCTCATTACACATGTCAACACAGTGACGATGGCAGACATAGTAGCATTACTCGATATCCTCATTAACGCTTCGTCATCAAGATCTTCCATCTACAATGAGTGCAAAATTCATTCTTATACATAGACAAATAATGGGATCGAATTTTTAATTCTAATACTTTCAGTGGATATTCAGTATAGTAAAATTATATAACTACACATAGTAAAATTATATATAGTAAAATTAAATCAACCACGAACTCATATTCTAAATAAATTTAAACTGTGCTAATATTTTGAGCTAGCCTTCATATACACGTAGGACATCAGCAAGCAAAGATAAACATCTAAATTATGTAAGTATAGAAAACTACAGTTTGACATTTTGAAAAATTCTGGGGAGTAAACTATGCAACAAATATACTCAGTTTTTCCTCACAATATTGGAACTCAGACTCTTCTATAATTGCCTACCTATATTAAGTAAATAGTGACAATTTATTAAAATCATATAAAATTAAAAAATTAGGGAACTGAAGGCTATACCTTATCATCGGTGTGGAGTAGACCCTGATGATCAGAGAAGGAACTTGAACCCCTAAACCAGAGATCAAGACGGCAAATCTGAAGTTCAGATCAGGGTAGAGTTTCGATTACAAGTGAATCAGAGAAGATCACCTCCATCAACGAAGGCGACATGCACTATGAAAAGCCCCATCATCAGAAAATCGCAGACTTGTAAAACCCCAACATCAGAAAAATCATTTTGAAATCAAGGGCTACGTGCGGTCGAGGTGTCCCAGCAGGGATCTAATCAACCATTCTAGATCGATTTGTCGCCGATGGATGCCTCGGCTACCTGATTTTTCTCTTGAATCGGCGCGAAACGGAGGAGGGAAAGGTAGAAGAGAAGAGGCAACTGAAGACGAGGCGGTGAGGGTATCAACCACGGGTCAAGTTCTTCGAGTGAAGAGAAAAGGAAACGCTGAGCGTCACGTGGTGTGTCAGATTTCCAGCCCATTTCCTCTCAAAAAAAAGTGGAAATGGGAGATCCTAAAAAAGCTACTGTTTGTCAGGTTTTTGGCAAACCTTTTCCTAAAAAATGGGAAACAAACGCGGTTTTTGGAATCCAAAAAAGCCTAAAATGTTGCTTTTTGTTCCATAACTGCAGTTTTTCAAAAAAAAACCCCCAACCAAACAGCCCCTAAGTGAAAAACTGGTCACTTTCTTAAATTTAATTTTTTAGTACTGTGAAGTTTAATTGCTATTTTACTATGCAAGTATCACGAATATGTGCCACATTTTAAATCTACATTCTTTGCCCACCTGCATTACCTAGAATTCTTTGCCTCGCGTCATCACTCCCTCAACTCACTTTGACTATTCCTATGCTTAGGGGTCAATTTAGCTACTGTCAGCTGAAAGATGCCTAATAAAGCCAAGCCCAGCCGCCCACATGCAGCAGCAGTTTTTAACTTTGGATAAAGAAGCGGACCCCACATCATTATTATAATATAAATGTATAGTAATTTATTATTATTTTATTATGCATAGTATTTTCCAAAACACTATAAATAGGCTCCAAATCCTTAAGAAAAATTCATCACAGAAACAACTTCTCTTATAGAAGAGTGAAAGAGAAAAAATAGAGAGAGAGAGTATCTCCTTGTAAAGAGAGATTGTAACTCCAGAGTTTTCTTCTCATAGTGGATTCTTCTATCATTGCCCGTGGACGTAAGCAATCAAGTGCCGAACCATGTAAATCTGTGTGTCCAACTTTTTATCTTTACTTTTGCTCTACTATTGTTGTGATCCTGCTCTATTAGGCCACAGGTCTGTCCCAACAAGTGGTATCAGAGCCAACTTAGGGTGCTTATATATATCTACTTATCATATGCTCTGTGGCTGCCAAGTGGATCCTCCACATTGAAAATAAGTTAGATTATCATTTATTCTTTGAAGGTGACAGGTACTATTCACGAGTACGGTACTGTTCAAAAATACGATACTATTCACAAGTATGATACTATTCACAAATACGGTTACTGGTCATAAATACAGTTACTATTTACATAAAATAGTAAGAAGTTACTGTTCGTGGTAGAAGCAATGACGGCAAAGTTCAAGATCAAGAAATTCGACGGGAGTAATTTCTCACTGTGAAAGTTGAAGATAAAGACTATCTTGAGAAAAGATAATTGCCTGGCGACCATCAGTGTAAGGTCGGACGACATCACAGATAAGAAGTGGAACGAGATGGACGAAAATGCTATTGCAAATCTCCATATGGCATTAGCAGACAGGGTGCTGTCAAGCATAGAGGAGAAGAAGACAGCAAAGGAGATCTGGCCGGGATACTCTAACAAAGCTATATGAGGCTAAATCCATGCACAATAAAATCTTCTTAAAAAGGAGACTTTACACTCTTAGGATGGCGGAATCTACATCGATGATCGACCACATCAACACCCTAAACACACTGTTCTCTCAACTCACAATGTTGGGTTATACAGTTGGTGCGAATGAACGTGCTGAACTTCTACTTCAGAGTACATGACACGTATGATCAACTCATCATCAACTTGACAAACAACGTCCTCATGGACAATCTAGTCTTCGACGATGTTACAGTCGCTGTTCTGGAGGAAGAAAATCGGTGCAAGAACAAGAAAGACAGGAAGGCAAGTTCTCAACAAGCGGAGGCTTTAACGGTGATGAGAGGAAGATCAACGGAACATGGCTCCAGTGGGAGTCATACCCATGGTAGATCCAAATCAAGAAGTAAGAAGAATGTCAAATGCTACAACTGTGGCAAAAGAGGGCACGTCAAATCGGAGTGTTGACACAATAAGAAGAGTGGAGATAAAAAATCTTCAGAGCTATCAACATCTCAAGGATGCGTTGTCAGCATATCAGACAATGGTAAAATTCTATTCAGTTAAGCAACTACTGTTGGCTGATGTCTGGCTTCTAGATTCAGTAGCCTCCTGGCACATGACATCTCAGAGAGAATGGTTTCATAAATATGAACCTATCTCAGAAGGATCTGTATTCATGAGGAATGATCATGCCTTGGAGATTTCTGGTATTGACACTATCAAAATCAAAATGTTTGATGGTACAATACGCACCATTCAAGATGTGCGACATATGAAGGGCTTGAAGAAGAATTTATTGTCTTTGGGACAATTAGATGAGCTTGGGTGCAAGACCTATATCGAAAATGGGATCATGAAGATTGTTAGAGGGGTGCTTGTGGTGATAAAAGGAGAAAAGATAGCTGCAAATATGTACATGCTCAAGGGAGAAACCATACAGGAAGCTGATTCATGTGTGGCATCAACCAGACGTGGAGAAGAACAAACTATGATGTGACATCGCAAACTAGGTCACATATCAGAACGAGGCTTGAAAGTTCTCTCCGATCAGAAACTGCTTCCTGGACTTAATTCGGTAGCTCTTTCATTCTGTGAGCATTGTGTTACTAGTAAGCAACATCGGCTAAAGTTTAACACATCGAGTTCTAGAAGCAAGGCTATTCTGGAACTGGTTCATTCTGATGTATGGCTAGCACCAGTTACATCCTTAGGAGGAGCAAAGTACTTTGTGTCCTTTATTGATGATTACTCCAGGAGATGTTGGGTGTGTCCTATTAAGAAGAAGGCGGATGTGTTCTCAGTCTTTAAAGCCTACAAAGCGCGAGTCGAGCTTGAATCTGAGAAAAAGATCAAGTGCTTGAGGTCAGATAATGGAGAAAAATACACAGACGGTGAATTCCTAGCATTCTGCAAGCATGAAGGCATCAAAAGACAATTCATCACTGTTTATACTCCTCAACAAAATGGAGTGACGGGGCGGATGAACAGAATTCTATTGGAAAGAACAAGAGCTATGTTGGCAACTGCAAATCTGGAAAAAGTATTTTGGGCGGAAGCAGTAAAAACTGCTTGTTATGTGGTGAATCGATCTCCATCAACTGCAATACAATTGAAGACGCCGATGAAGATGTGGACTGGTAAGCCAGCTGATTATTCTAACCTCCATATATTTGGAAGTCTAGTGTATGTAATGTACAATGCCCAAAAAATTACAAAGCTAAATTCAAAATCCAGAAAATGCATATTCTTAGGATATGCTGATGGAGTAAAGGGGTATCGCTTGTGGGATCCCACTGTCCGCAAGGTTATCATCAGCAAAGATGTTATCTTTATAGAGAACCAACTACAGAGTGAAGAGAAAGAAAGCAGTTCGAGGAAGAACTCAGAGACTGTAGCTGTTTAGGTAGAAGATTACCTGAATTCTTCTGAAGCAACACCGGAGCATGATGTACAAGAACCAGACGAGTCCGAGGCTCTAGAAGCTCGAAGGTCAACTCATGAGAGAAGACCACCAACTTGGCACTCGGAGTATATTACGGAGAGTAATGTTGTATATTATCTTCTAACAGAAGATGGAGAGCCATTAACTTTTCATGAAGTTATAAATGGCACAGATGCTATCTTTGAGGATGACAACAATACAGGAAGAAATTGAAGCTCTCCATAAGAACAAGACTTAGGAACTTGTGTCACTGCCATAAGGAAGAAAGACCATTGGAAACAAATGGGTCTACAAGATCAAGCGAAATGGCGATTATCAAGTGGAGCGATATCGTGCTAGATTGGTGGTAAAATGATATGCTCAGAAAGAAGGTATTGATTTTAATAAAATATTTTCTCCTGTAGTTCGACTTACAACGGTTCGAATAGTCCTGACTATGAACGCTATATTTGACTTACATCTAGAACAGCTAGATGTGAAAACATCATTTCTTCATGAAGCTCTTGAAGAAGAAATTTACATACTCCAACCAGAAGGTTTTGAAGAGAAAGGAAAAGAGAACTTGGTTTGTAGATTGAACAAATCTCTGTACGGTCTAAAGCAGGCGTCGAGGTGTTGGTATAAGAGATTTGATTCATTCATCATGAGTCTTGGATACAACAGACTTAATTCAGACCATTGTGCATATTTCAAGAGGTTTGGTGAAAATAACTTTGTTATCTTATTGTTGTATGTTGACGACATGTTGGATGCAGGTCCTAACAAAGATCGTATCAAAGAATTAAAGGCTCAGTTAGTTAGGGAATTTGAAATGAATGATTTAGGATCTACAAACAAGATTCTAGGGATGCAAATTTACCGAGACAGAGTTAATAGGAATATTTAGCTTTCTCAGAAGAACTATTTGAACAAAATCTTACGACGTTTTAACATGCAAGATTGTAAGTCAATTTCTACCCCACTTCCTGTTAATTTTAAGTTATCATCCAGTATGAGTCCTAGCAGTAAAGAAAAGAGGATGGAGATGTCTCGAGTGTCCTATGCATCAGCAGTGGGAAGCTTAATGTTTGTTATGATTTGTACAAGACTAGACATTACACAAGCAGTGGGAGTGGTTAGTCGATACATGACGAATCCTGATAAAGAGCATTGGAATACTGTAAAGAGGGTCCTAAGATACATTAAGAGAACCTCAAATGTTGCATTATGTTATGAGAGATCTGATTTTATTGTCAGTGAATATGTTGATTCTGATTATGCAGATGATCGTGATAATAGCAAATCTATCACAGGCTATGTGTTTGCACTCGCTGGCGGAGCTGTAAGCTGGGTTTCAAAACTACAGTCAGTTGTGGCTACTCCAACAACAGAAGCAGAATATGTAGCAGCTACACAAGCTAGTAAAGAAGCGATGTGGTTGAAGATGGTGCTGGAGGAACTCGGCTATGAGCAAAAGAAGATATCTTTATTTTATGATAGTCAGAGTGCTTTGCATTTGGTAAGAAATCCAGCCTTTCATTCAAAGACCAAACACATTCGAGTTCAGTATCACTTCGTTCATGAGAAAGTAGAAAAAGGAACAGTGGATATGTAAAAAATTCACACCAAAGATAACCTAACGGATTTTTTAACAAAAGCAGTTTATACTGACAAATTTATTTGGTGTCGATCCTCCTGTGGTCTGTCGAAGACGTAAGCAACATGAAGATGACAAGATAGAAAGAATGGTGTGAAGATATGATTGATACTCAATCAAATCTTCAAGTGGGAGATTATCAGCCGAATGATGCCTAATAATGTAATGCCCCGTCCCGGAATCCCGGAGTCGGTACGTTACTAGATCTGATGGACTGGCCTCACAAACCACCACATGTCTTTTTAGCACGTTTTGTCCTCACTCACGTGCTCCCTGGAAAACTTCCCAGGGGGTCACCCATCCTAGAATTTCTCCAGGCCAAGCGCGCTTAACTTTGGAGTTTCTAAGAGTTAGGTTCCCGAAAAGAAGATGCATCTTGGTGGTATGAGTATTCCGATCAAATCTATCAATACTAATCACTTCACCCTCTCAAGGGTTGGGGTATTACAAACTCCCCCACTTAAACTCACAACGTCCTCGTTGTGCCAAATCATATCATCCAAGACCGTACCATCCGTGTGAGATTCTAGAGGTGGCTCCTACGGCCTCAAGAGGTGGCTCCTGCCCTTTCGACGTAGCACTTTGCGCCGCATAGCACTTAGCTCTCACAATTCCGGTTTGGCTTTGCTCTGATACCATTTGTAACGTCCCGTCCCGGAATCCCGAAGTCGGTACGTTACTAGATCTGATGGACTAACCTCACAAACCACCACATGTCTTTTCAGCACGTTTTGTCCTCACTCACGCGCTCCCTGAAAAACTTCCCAGGGGGTCACCCATCCTAGAATTTCTCCAGGCCAAGCACTTAACTTTGGAGTTTTTAAGAGTTGGGTTCCCGAAAAAAAGATGCATCTTGGTGGTATGGGTATTCCAATTAAATCTATCAATACTAATCACATTACCCTCTCAAGGGTTGGGGTATTACAAATAAAGCCAAGCCCAGCCGCCCACATGCAGCAGCAGTTTTTGACTTTGGATAAAGGAGCAGACCCCACATCATTATTATAATGCAAATGCACAGTAATTTATTATTACTTTATTATGCATAGTATTTTTCAAAACACTATAAATAGGCTCCAAACCCTTAAGAAAAATTCATCCCATAAACACTTCTCTTATAGAAGAGTGAGAGAGAAAAAATAGAGAGAGTATCTTCTTGTAAAGAGAGATTATAACTCCAGAGTTTTCTTCTCATAGTGGATTTGTATATCCTTGCCCGTGGACGTAGGCAATCAAGTGCCGAACCATGTAAATCTGTGTGTCCAACTTTTTATCTCTACTTTTGCTCTACTATTGCTGTGATCCTGCTCTATTAGGCCCCGGGTTTGTCCCAACAGCTACCATTTCTAGTAAGGACACACTGATGGAAGAAGCTAAAGTGGACTAGAAGAATCACCCTGAGCAAATATTGGTAGTACATCACATGTGTATGCATCCGTGTGTGCACTACTTAATTTCTCTTTTCTCCTTCCTGTTTCTTTGTCTTAATAAGCAAGAGGAATGCATTACTTGCTTCTCTTTACTTGGTGCCTAAAGAAAGAGGAATGCATTTGTCTTAATTTCTATATTCTTTACTTGCTCCATGAATCAAGGATCTAAAAGTTGGAAGTGCATAATTATTCTACGATGATTTTCTGTCTGATGCTCGGCAGTTAGCTATACTTTTTTGATGCACAATTAGATATAATATCATTACATTCTCCTGCTAGATATAGTTTTCCTCTTAAATGTTAACATGACGTTATTGTTAGATCTAAAACTTGAGATCTTAAAACCATATAGCCATGATTAATTCAAAGAGATTAAACAAAAAAATTATAAGAGCGGAAGCTTATACCTGAATCCATAGTAGAGATATTGATTTTGGGTTTTGATGATCTTCTAACCTTAGGGTTCTCTCTTAGCCGAATTTCTCTCTCTAGATGGGGGTGGAGAGAATTAGAGAATGTTGTTAACCCTAGGTTAGGGACCATAACCCCTTATTTATAGGTGTTGTACTTTTACAATTTGGCCCCTCAACAAATCACAATTACAACCCGGTATCTGCACATATAACCCCATGACTTATTTAAATACCCATTAACCCAACTTAATTGATCACTTTAGTGGGTTATCCTGAAACGATAGCAATACACAATGATTAATCATATGTGCCCACAAATAGATTTATTAGATTAAATCCAACAATCTCCCACTTGGGCACCATATGATTCCTTAAATTGTGTATAACCTTATGAGCTCAAAATTTGCTATCACTGAAAAGGTATTTCCGAACAATCTGGTCCATTGACTATATCAATATAGGATCAAAACGGCCTTCGTCACATTTATCGTGACTTGACCCATCAATGGTCACATATACCAATACAATCAAACGACATAGATCAATCATGGATGTGCAGCATGAAAATTACATGCAATGTGATCAGTACATGTCTATTTTCAACTGGTCCTCCTTAATGAGGTCAAAACCAAACATAATGTAACAGAGTGACTTAACTGAAAACTTTATTCTGATCAGACAATACAAACAAACATAAAGCACCACAATTACAAACTCTCACTAAATCATAATATCCTCAAATATTACCACCCCCATATGAGCAGTATGCTCGTGAAAGACCTTGGGTGGTAATCCCTTAGTAAGAGGATCAGCTATCATGGAGTTTGTCCCAATGTGCTCTATGGATATCTGTCCACTCTGTACCCTTTCTTTCACAACCAGGAACTTAATGTCAATATGTTTTGACTTAATTGAGCTCCTGTTGTTATTTGAATACATTACTGCAGATTTATTGTCACAATATAACCTTAGTGGTCTTTCAACATTTTCCAAAATGCGCAGTCCCGTGACAAAATTTCACAGCCATATTCCCTGATTGGATGCCTCATAGCAAGCTACAAATTCTGCTGCCATAGTGGAGGAAGCTACTAGTGTTTGTTTGACACTTTTCCATGATATAGCTCCTCCTGCTAACATATAAATGTAGCCTGATGTAGACTTTCTGCTATCTTGGCATCCAGCAAAATCAGAATCCGAATACCCAATGACCTCCAAATTTTCTGATTTTCTGTATGTGAGCATGTAATCTTTTGTTTTCTGAAGATACCTCATAACCCTTTTGACTGCTATCCAATGATCCATACCAGGGTTGCTTAAGTATCTGCCTAACATCCCAACAATATACGCAATATCCGGACGCGTACATACCTGAGCATACATTAGACTTCCTACAGCCGAAGCATAAGGAATCTTCTGCATTTCCTGAATTTCAAGGTTACCTTTAGGGCACTGATTGAGACTAAACTTGTCTCCTTTAGCAACAGGGGTATCTCCTGGTCTGCAGTCTTGCATGCCAAACCTTTTAAGTACCTTATCGATATAGCTCTTTTGTGATAATCCAAGAATACCCCGAGAGCGATCTCGATGTATCTGGATCCCTAATATAAAAGAGGCGTCCCCAAGATCTTTCATCTCAAAATTCTTTGATAGAAATCTCTTGGTTTCGTGCAACATGCCTATATCATTAGTGGCAAGCAAGATGTCATCCACATACAGAACCAGAAAAATATGCTTACTCCCACTGAACTTGTGATATACACAGTCATCAACAATGTTCATCTCAAAACCGAACGAGATAACTATTTGTTGAAACTTATGATACCATTGACGAGGAGCTTGCTTGAGTCCATAGATGGATTTCCTTAATTTGCATACCATATTCTTTGGGTCTCCCGACACAAAGTTTTCTGGTTGCACCATATAGATCATCTCATCAATGTCGCCATTGAGAAATGCAGTCTTAACATCCATCTGATGTAACTCAAGATCATAATGAGCAACAAGTGCCATGATTATTCTGAATGAGTCTTTCGATGAAACCGGAGAGAAAGTCTCTGTATAATCAATGCCTTCCTTTTGAGTATAGCCTTTAGCCACAAGACGTGCCTTATACCTCTCCACATTACCGTTTGCATCCCGCTTGGTTTTAAAAATCCATTTACAACCAATTGGTTTTGCACCTTCTGGTAACGGGACAAGTTCCCAAACCTTATTGTCTTGCATAGACTTGTACTCTTCATTCATGGCATCAATCCACTGTTGAGAGTTAGAACTTTTCATGGCCTGAAGGAAGTTGATTGGATCATCTTCCAACATTCCACTACTTTCCTCATGTTCTTGGAGAAATACAACATAATCATCCGGAATAGCATTTCTCCTTTCTCTCGTGGATCTCCTTAATGGCACTGGTTCTTGAGGTTGTTGAGTTTGTTCTTCTGGAACAGGGAGTTGTTCAACATTATCATCTTGAGGTTCCGGATTTACTTCTTGAGCAACAACAGGTATAGGAACCTGAATATTGTCAAAAGTAACTGTATGGATTGGATCTGAAGCCAATTCCTCCTCAAAACTAATGTCTCTAACCTTATTTCTCCCCCCAAACTCAACATCCTCAAAGAATGTTGCTGTTCCCGTCTCAAAAATATTCCTTAGTGTGGGATCATAAAACTTATAGCCCCTAGAGCGTTCAGAGTAACCAATAAAGTAGCTGCTAACTGTTTTGGAGTCCAATTTCTTTTCATTTGGCCTATAAGGCCTAGCCTCAGCTGGACATCCCCAAATATGTAAGTGCTTTAAACTGGGCTTTCGACCAGTCCAAAGCTCATAAGGTGTTTTAGCAACTGCTTTACTTGGTACTCTATTAAGAATGTAAGCTGCTGTCTTAAGTGCTTCTCCCCAGAGTGACTCTGGTAAAGAAGAATGAGCAATCATACTTCTTACCATATCCTTAAGAGTCCTGTTTCGTCTTTCAGCTACACCATTCATGCTAGGTGAACCCGGCATGGTGTACTGTGGGACGATACCGCATTCCTCTAGGTATCTAGCAAATGGTCCTGGACGTTGTTCACCTGAACCATCATATCTGCCGTAGTACTCACCACCACGATCAGATCTAACGGTTTTAATTCTTCGGTTGAGTTGATTCTCAACTTCAGCTTTATAGGTTTTGAACATGTCCAGAGACTCAGATTTTTCATGAATGATATATAGGTGCCCATAACGTGAGTAATCGTCTATGAATGATATAAAATATTGTTGACCATTCCAGGATTCCTTAGGGAATGGCCCACAAATATCCGTATGTATCAATTCTAAGACATCCGAAGATCTGTTGGCACCTAATCTCTTCACTTTGGTCTGTTTTCCCTTGATACATTCAACACATACGTCGAAGTCCGAAAAATCAAGGGAATCCAAAATGCCATCAGACACAAGACGCTCAACTCTACCTTTTGAGATATGACCTAAGCGCTTATGCCATAATGACGCCGAATTTTCCTTATTTAATTTACGCTTAGTACTACGTGATTCCACATGCAAGGATTCATTATAAGAAGCAATTGTATCAAGCAAATATAGGTTGTCATAAGTACTTAAATAACCGGTTCCCACAACATTTGAATTAAAAGATAAACTGAATTGATTGTTTCCAAATGAACAAGAATAACCTGATTTGTCCAATACAGAAACTGAAATCAAATTCCGTCTAAAAGACGGTACTACAAAAGTATCTTTTAAATCCAAATAAGAACCAGTTCCTAATAGCAACCTAAAATGCCCAATTGCTTCCACATCTACTGACTGACCGTCGCCCACAAAGATGTGTCTTTCAACATCACTTGGCTTTCGGTAGCTCAGACAACCCTGCATAGAAACACTTATGTGAGTAGTAGCACCAGAGTCTAACCACCAAGTGTTTCTAGGTACTGAAGCTAAATTAACCTCAGAACAGACCAAAGAAAGGAACATACCCTTATTATCACGCCAAGCGTGATATTTTGTACAGTCCTTCTTCATATGTCCAGGTTTCTTACAGAAGAAACAACCCTGATTATCCTTATGTTGTTTCTTCTCAACTGGACCCTTAGCAGCTTCCTTATCATTCTTCCTTTTCTTGCCCTTATCCTTAGAGGCATAGGCCAAATGAGCACTTTCTGTCTTATCTTGCTTCAACCTGTCTTCTTCTTGCACACAGTATGAAATGAGCTCATTTAGAGTCCATTTCTCCTTTTGACAGTTATAACTGACTTTAAATTGATTAAACTGTGCAGGAAGAGACAACAGAACCAGATGCACTAATAACTCATCACAAAGATCGAGTTTAAGTGCCTTAAGTTTTGAAGCAATATGAGACATTTCCATAATGTACTCCCTTATATTTCCTTTGCCCTTATACTTCATCGAAATCAAGCGAGCTAAAAGCGTGCTTGTTTCTACCTTATCGTTTTTCGCAAAACGCTTTTCAATTTCGGCAAGGAAATCTTTAGCCTTAGTAATCCCTTCGGATTCTATGCCTCTGAAGGCTTCCGGAACGCCGCGCTTAATGATCATAAGACTCATGCGATTTGAACGCTCCCACTTCTCATGCTCCTTCTTTGCATCAGGAGTGCTATCCGCATTGAGAGGTTGGGGTTGTTCAGTTCTTAATGCATAGTCAAGATCCATGCAGCCAAGAACAATTAATATGTTCTCTTTCCAAACCTTGAAGTTTGACCCATTTAGCATGGGAATTGAGTTGATGTTAGCAGAAATTGTTGCAGCAGATGCATTAGCTGAAATAAAACAAAAGATGCTCACATCAATAACCATAATCAATAAAATTCAAATAATGACAATCCCCATCCAAGATACCGGCACAACATTAATATCAAGTCTTTGGACAGTAATATTAACTTGTAAGTGATATCTTGTTGCAATGATCAAACATTGACAATAACTCATGTCAAATAATGAAACTATCTTTGGATCGAATCATTATTCACATGTAAACCTTATAATTGTCACACGCTTATCATCGCAGATGTGTATACAGTCTAAATAAATATTAACCTTCCTTTGGGCCGATTAAATATTTACACGAAAGCATACACACAAAACATCTCACATTCCTCATGAACAATCTACACAAGAGAGGTTACTTTGGCAACTTCTTGTTTCAATTAATCACTTGGAGTGAGAGACAACCTTAATACCTTAGTGTCATAATATTTGAATTAAATAATTGATTAAAAACCGAATTAGATTTAAATTAAAAATTTTAATTTAAATCAACTGAACTTAATTGGGGTCTCACAGCTTAATTAGGGCCCATAACTTAATAAATTAAGTATACCATAGTGGACCCATGAATAAACTGAGGCTTAACCATAGTGAACACGAAGTTCGCTTGAATTCGAACGCGAGGTTCGACTGTATTTGAGTACGAGACTCACTTAAGTACGAATGCAAGGTTCGTCTGAAAATGAACGCATGGTTCAACTTAGGAACGAACGCGAGGTTCGTTAAAATATGAGTATAGAACAAACGCGAGGTTTGTTTTTGAGAACGAACGCGAGGTTCGTTTAAAATTTGAACGCGAGGTTCACTGAACGCGATGTTCGACTGAAGTTCGAACGCGAGGTTCGGCTGAAGTTCGAACGCGAGGTTCGGCTGAAGTTCGAACGCGAGGTTCGGCTGAAGTTCGAACGCGAGGTTCGGCTGAAGTTCGAACGCGAGGTTCGGCTGAAGCACGAACGCGAGGTTCGTCTGAAGGTCGAACGCGAGGCTCGGCTGAAGTACGAACGCGAGGTTCGTCTGAAGCACGAACGCGAGGTTCGTCTGAAGCACGAACGCGAGGTTCGTCTGAAGCACGAACGCGAGGTTCGTTAAAATTGAGCTTGACGCTCACCTGAGTTGAACGCGAGGTTCACCTTAGAACGAACGCGAGGTTCGTAAAAATTGAGCTTGACGCTCACCTGAGTTGAACGCGAGGTTCACCTTAGAACGAACGCGAGGTTCGTTAAAATTGAGCTTGACGCTCACCTGAGTTGAACGCGAGGTTCACCTTAGAACGAACGCGAGGTTCGTTGAGCGCAAAGCTCGGTTAAAATTGAACGAACGCGAAGTTCGTTTGAGGTAACCACCTCCTTAATTTTCGCCACGAACCCTTAGGGTTTCAAACTGAAACCGCCGCCGCCAAACACAAAAACTTTGATTTTTATTTTCAAAACCGATCCAGAATCGGAAAAAAATTGAAGGAAAAATCAAAGAAAAATCCAAAAAATTCCCAAAAGTTACTGTTCACCGGCGATTTTTCAGTTACTGTTCATCCGAAAATTTTCAAAACACTGTTCATCCGAAAATTTTCAAAACACTGTTCATCCGAACAAAATACTGTTCATCCGAGAACGGATCTCAATCAAAAACAAAGATTTTTAAGATCAAAAAACCCAATTTTAATCTTAATCTCTAAGAACAAATCAAAGATGGCTCTGATACCACTTGTTAGATCTAAAACTTGAGATCTTAAAACCATATAGCCATGATTAATTCAAAGAGATTAAACAAAAAAATTATAAGAGCGGAAACTTATACCTGAATCCATAGTAGAGATATTGATTTTGGGTTTTGATGATCTTCTAACCTTAGGGTTCTCTCTTAGCCGAATTTCTCTCTCTAGATGGGGGTGGAGAGAATTAGAGAATGTTGTTAACCCTAGGTTAGGGACCATAACCCCTTATTTATAGGTGTTGTACTTTTGCAATTTGGCCCCTCAACAAATCACAATTACAACCCGGTATCTGCACATATAACCCCATGACTTATTTAAATACCCATTAACCCAACTTAATTGATCACTTTAGTGGGTTATCCTGAAACGATAGCAATACACAATGATTAATCATATGTGCCCACAAATAGATTTATTAGATTAAATCCAACAATCTCCCACTTGGGCACCATATGATTCCTTAAATTGTGTATAACCTTATGAGCTCAAAATTTGCTATCACTGAAAAGGTATTTCCGAACAATCTGGTCCATTGACTATATCAATATAGGATCAAAACGGCCTTCGTCACATTTATCGTGACTTGACCCATCAATGGTCACATATACCAATACAATCAAACGACATAGATCAATCATGGATGTGCAGCATGAAAATTACATGCAATGTGATCAGTACATGTCTATTTTCAACTGGTCCTCTTTAATGAGGTCAAAACCAAACATAATGTAACAGAGTGACTTAACTGAAAACTTTATTCTGATCAGACAATACAAACAAACATAAAGCACCACAATTACAAACTCCCACTAAATCATAATATCCTCAAATATTACCACCCCCATATGAGCAGTATGCTCGTGAAAGACCTTGGGTGGTAATCCCTTAGTAAGAGGATCAGCTATCATGGAGTTTGTCCCAATGTGCTCTATGGATATCTGTCCACTCTGTACCCTTTCTTTCACAACCAGGAACTTAATGTCAATATGTTTTGACTTAATTGAGCTCCTGTTGTTATTTGAATACATTACTGCAGATTTATTGTCACAATATAACCTTAGTGGTCTTTCAACATTTTCCAAAATGCGCAGTCCCGTGACAAAATTTCACAGCCATATTCCCTGATTGGATGCCTCATAGCAAGCTACAAATTCTGCTGCCATAGTGGAGGAAGCTACTAGTGTTTGTTTGACACTTTTCCATGATATAGCTCCTCCTGCTAACATATAAATGTAGCCTGATGTAGACTTTCTGCTATCTTGGCA
>BQKN01000741.1:350553-362356 GCA_022839385.1 Asparagus kiusianus | reverse complement strand
CGGCAAAAAGAGGAGGAAAGGGAGGAGGAGAGGGGGCAAAGTGGACATTTTAAAATTTTTTGGACTGAATAGTAATAAAGGTGTGACATTAAAAATATGTAATAAACTAAGATGATTTACAATAAAAACATAATAAATGTGGTCAGTAAAAGTTTGGGCAAAAAGTAGTTTTTATGTGAAAATCCTTGGTTTATTGAAGCATACCTCTAGCGCTAGAGCAAGTTCGGGAAATCTTAAGACGAACTGGATGATTTTCTATGAGATTTTAGATTGTACAGAGGTTCTACGACCAAAGCTAATAGAACAAATTATCGGATTCCGATAGCGTATTGAGATTTTGGACAAGCTATATTAATTAAAAACATTGTTATTAACATTAGTAGATTCTACTGTAGAACAAGTAATTGCTACAGTTTGCCAAAAAAAAAAAGGACAGCCTTACTTGAGCTCCTACATTAAGCATTGACTGATTTAGAGGGGCCACATATAAATAACACCAATACCAGAGTCCAAATGGCCTCCACGTATTTGAAATTTTAAATGCTTAATCTCAAATGCACAAACCCAAGCGGAAATAAAAATTGTTTGGACTGCAGTACCTAATATCTGAAATTAGCCACTTTCCCCCCTAGATCTCAAATTTAACAAAGTGGGGCAAATACTTCACCCTTTACCACCATTTGATGACTTCAGCAATCTCCAGCAGCAAAGTTCAACAAGAACTTCATATCCCATCTTCTCCCTTCACTTAGAATACATTAGGTTCAAGATTTTCCATCTCATTTATCTAACTACACCATGAAGAAACCTAAAGAAACCATTTTGAAAACATCCAACCTCACCTGTTCTCACATTAACTAGTTCAATTAGAACAACAATCATGTCCAGAACAACATCCCCGCGCCTTTGTTGGCACTGAAAAGAACGCTTATGGAACACGAATAGCTTTATGTCCTTGGTTTCTTTTTCATCGTCCAAAAGGCTGCAAAATAATGATTCTGCAATAAAATTAACCATATGTTAAATGTCAGGTCTAAAAACAATGAATAAATTATATTTGCCTTGATATGAAGAAAACCATAGTATGCCAAATAATCTCAACTAAGTCTACAAAGCTTCGCCTGCAATCACAATACCTAGGAGTGACATTATTTAGTTTGAAGTTGTTCTAGTACAAAATTAAAGAACACAATTGTACTTGTATTTCACCACCAACAAACACAATGCACTGAATATGATATACAATATGGAAACTTACTTGCATCATGGCTCGAGGATTTGCAGTATAGGTTGTTTCAATCATTTTCTCCTTCTGTCATCCACATAAAGTAAGAAAACAGAATAAATAAGAAAAATAAGACACTTATTTAACCACAAGCAGATGCTAGAAAAATTTATCAGCGTTACCTCCAATTCAAATCCGTAATTGCAAGCTATCTTCTTAACATCTTCTAAACTTAGCTCAATGGACATCTCCTGCAAGTCAAAACAAAATACAACTCAGTGAGGGAAAATATAGGAAACGTTGTCACCATCTGATATCAGTATAGAGGAATTAACAGTAATGAGCTATACATACATCTTCTGGCCCATAAGTGTCCGCAAAATGATAAAGTAAGGGACCCAAATTTATCCAGACCTATCAGTTTGGAATGATAAGACGTGTTATTAACTGAATAAAAGAGAACTTGCTCTTACAGACGTCTGCATTGAAACAACTGAAAAATAAGGTGCACATAATAATTACCAGTTAATAATTTCAACGATAATGGCAAGAAGAAAGGAATACACTAGAGAACACGTCCAGTTAACCAACGTCATTTTTTTCTATAATTATGGCTAAGAGACTGGGAGGAAATCCCAGCAGGTACATCTTTGCATTCATCTCTCGAAGAAAACGTAGAATAACTCTAATGAAAAACCAGAAGGGAAGAAAGAACTTACTCCTCCGTCTTTGAGAATCTTTGATATTATTTCAATGTATTCAACAATGTTATGTGCCGTATCCAGAAAGAAGCAAGTCACAACCACATCCCAAGAAGCTGCAAGACACAATTATTATGGTGATAGGTGAAGCTTGAACCACAATAATGATAAAGATCAGAGTACGAGCTAATTAGAAACTCCAGCAAGAAAGTCAATGAATGTAATTTTACAAACTTTTGTTACACAAGAGACTGAAACATTTACAGCCAGATTAAACAGGATTTAGATCATATAACTGTAAATTGCAGGCTAAGGTATCCTTCAGCTAGCTCCAAAAGTAAACAATGTCACTGCGCCTTGATGAGATTATTCAACAGGGACAACATTAAAAGAAAAAAATTATGCACAGTATATACAATAGTGCATTTGGTCACCTATAAGTAGTGACTCAAGTGCCAATTTCTCCTGGAACTAACATCAGCAACCAGTCTGGTGTAAAATAGGGGGAAAACATCTCTAAAAAATTGAATATTAATGCTTTTATCATTTAAATTTTTCTACAATATAATCATGATCATTTTTTCAAATAATTCTTCATTTTTTCAAATAATTCTTCCTCATGCGTGTGTGTTCAAAATATGAATGCATGCTTCATAGCTGTTCCTACAGGATGATAACGTTTGAACTTTGAAGTCCGCTGCTGCTGCTGCATGGTTATGACAGGACAGTAACAAGTAGCCCAAATACCTACTGGTATAACCTGATACCATCCATGCTTGAAGAACAACACTTCTGAGCTCTTTATTACACTGGAAATTCGGGTTCTTTATTTGCTCAGTTGCACCACAACTTATATACATACAACACAGATCAGCTGACAATCATGGTAGATTACTGCTAGACGATCTGGTCTCATGTGTTTATACACTCACCAAAAAACTCTCTTCCCTAAATAACATTCTTGCATATTTTATCACTTGGACATTACCACGAGAAAGTAAATAGCATGGATGATTTTCTTGTTAATAGCCAGACCAAATATTGTGTTTATTTCCTCCATGCGCCATAATGTTAATAAAGATTCATAGCATCAACATCACCAAAAATGATGAACATTTAAATGACTATAAAGTGCATTTTAAAACTAATTTGACTTAAATGTTAATATAAAATTGGCTGGGAGACCACAATAACTATTTTCTATTATTGCTTACTACCACCAGCTAATCCATCTGGGCCAATAGTTTAACCTTTTGCATCATCTTAAAGGGTTTTCACTTAGTTTTCAGCCCAACAATAGAATAGCAGCACAGCTGCACAGATCTCTCCTCTAAACATGATTATATACATGAGTATGTGTGCAAGTGTGTGTGTGTGTGTTGCGCTCTAATCCAAAATCCACCCTAATTATGAAGGCTCATTTTGTCCATTTCAGCTCCCAATTTTAGTATATCATTCTTATTCCAAAATCATATATCACCTAGAATCAATCAATCAAATGAATCTCCTATTACTTGTATATACCTATCCTGCGGCTGCTCTAGTTTGCTCTTATTTATGTCAACGCCATGAACTATTCTCTGCCAGAATGGATCATTTGAACTGATGGTTTCGATATAGTATTATGAAGAATGATTTTCTTATGAAGATTGATCATATGAGGTGCAAATAATTACTACTTTTCTGCTATGCCTAATAATTTAAATAATTACCTTCTTGACTTTCATCACTATACACCTCAACAAAGTCACCACCACACATTGAAAACCCTTCAGTAATTCCTGCACTATATTTGTAGTAAACGCAACAGATAAATTAGTAATATTAATATGTCATTTCTTGTTAATACTTGTGGATAGTAATAAATGTTGATGAAATCTAAGAACATGATAATAACATCAATAATGACGAAGTTGAATAAGCAAGACATAGAACTGCAAATTACTGAACTCAAGAAAATAACCAACAAAGCTAACATGTAAGAGCATGCCTCTCTACTCTCATTATCCTGAAGTCCTAACGGACATCTAATTAACTCAATAACTCCTGTCCCTCTCAGGTAAGGTCCACCACTTAAGAAATGAATTGTATCTTATACATGAAAAAGCTAAGAGTTGATATTAGTTGCAGATTACATCCTTCTTTTCCATGACTTATATACAATATTACATAGCTGAAATTGCAATGAAATTGAGGACAATGCTGTTAATCAAAATAAATCAAGCGATGAAAATGCGAAGTGCTTCTGGATCCTATGTGACTGTAGAATACCTATGAGATTGAAGTAAAAATTCTACATTATAGTTATAAAACCGACAACGCTTTATCGATAAGGATGTTGCGCGATGAAGAAATATCTCTAAAGAAAATGAGTTTAGCAGTAATGAGAATGAATGCATTCTAGGCGATTAGAAGTTGCACTTATCGAAGATAAAATGATAGAGAATCAATTCAGATGGTTTGTCAATGAATAATGGAGGTCACTAAATGCACCAGTCAGGAGTAGTAGTAATGTTCTATACTTCTATATAGCTAATGGGGCAAAAAAACTAGATGAAACTTAAAAGAACTTGGTTGGAAGCAATTAAAAGCAATATGATAATAGCTAACTTGGTGGAAGAGATGGCTCGAAATAGAAATGAACAAAAGAATATAATTCATGTAGTTGACCCCAAAAGTTGGGGATGAAGGCTGATGATCTAATGTAAGGAATGGTCACCATGTATTAACGTTTTTGAAAGGGTAAACTTCTAGGAATAACTAGCTCTGCACGCTGTTAGAAAGGATAAAAAACACAGTTGAATAAAATGTGTCTTTTGTGTGTGTGCGCGCGACTCTGAGTGTTCATGTGTGTATGTATGTATGCATGCATGCATGCAGAGATGCGCACATATGCACATGTATATACGCATATAAGACGAAGATGAAAGAATGCTCTTAAACACCAAATACCTTGCAGGATGGATATCTGGAAATGAAACAGGCCGAAGTTGGTCATCGTCTGACATAGAATTACAATTGCTATGAATCCAAGGATAAATAGTCCATTCACCAGCAACTTCGGTGCTGATAAAAATATCAATAAAAGTTTGCAGAAGTTGCATCCCCGTAAGAATATGAAAGCAATCAAATCAAAAACCAAAGTAATAACTTTTCAGAAGGGAAAAAGAGATGCGGTCCACTAAGCAAAGAGATAGCTTGCTTACTGATTAAGAATGAAACTCGAGCAGATCATCATGTAATAGGAGAACTCATTTCCCTGACTAGCAAAACCTGTTCCATGTAATTGTGCAAGGAGAAAGAAGATGTAAATGTCAACAACTAAAATGAGGAAAGTTAACAAAAGGATATATCTGCATACCAAGACAGGAGATCTCTAATGCCAATCTCCCAAGTCCAGCACCAGGGACTAAACAACATGGAGGCCTACAAGGCAAGGATTTAAAAATTACACTTTAATCCAACATAAAAATGCAGGGATTCTAGCTTATACCTCATAAAATATTAGATACTGACAGTAATCATATATCCAGAATGCCAAAGAAATTTAAGAATAGAACAAAAAATATGGTGCTTAGAAATTAATAAGCTTAAATGAAAAACTAGTTTTCAAAAGTAAAATACTGTGGATTGAGGCCCAAGTTTGCATTTATTTAAACAGCAATGTCCAGTTCACAGGGCATTACAGCTAAATCTAGGGAAGGGACAATAGCTCAAAATTCATGGTTGGGCACATTCTAGCAAGGTCCTATTCATCGACAACATCGGCCTTGACCTAGTTTTACATTCTCAAATTAAACATATTACAGATAATGGAACCAAGATAATAAGAACAATTCTCACAAACAGTTTGGCACACATATTATTTTATTTTTTTCATAGCTTCTCAACACTCTGGAACTTATTAGACTAAGCATACTTTGCAATTAGATCCATGCTTAAAAAGATGTGTGCTTCTTTTTCCCCCTCTTTTCTAGTGTCCACTAGCATAATCCATAACTTTTGTATGTGTGTATAAGCATATTGTACAAGCAATAAAATAACTATCCTGTCTACTTACAGGGCTAAGGATTTATTTTTATTTCTGCATATAGAAAGACTACCTTTCTTTACTTCGGTTAGGGAATAAGCGATCGAGCTCGTCAAGGATAGGCTTGTAGCACTGATCACGTTCTTTTTGACCCTGCAGAAACGATAATTAACAGCACGGGTAATTTTAGGAACTAGAGGCAAAGTTTAAAGGACTGTCAGGGTCAGAATATAATGCAAACCATTTTAAAAGTCATTAAGGATGTATACATACCTCCGGTGCCCAGTCTCTTACTATGTTCCTTATAATGCACCTTACCTGATATAAAAAGAAAAGAAAATCAGAAATCTTTGACATTTGCTGAGCTTAGCAAAGGTCCAAAATTACATGGTTACTACAATCTAAACCAATTACCATGAATCATGTACCAATAGGTTAAAGTACATGGGTTACAAACATAACAATAGGCTACAAAATCAAGCTGATGAAGTGAAGCTTCAGCATCTAATTAGAGTGCTGCAAAACCAATTTAGAAGTAACACTTATGAAGCCATTATCAAAAGTATGCAATTTAATGCCATACATAATCCATGAGGTTGATTTCATAATTAAAAGAAACCTGTTGATTGATGATATTTGGGTCCAAAACCAAGTTCTGCTGCTTCCTGCCCCTAGTGGACGAAATGGAGGAAAATAACGCCATGTGGAACATGCCATATCGTAGACTTCAGCCTGACATTTCAAGTCTTGATCTTGTTTCACATCTTAGATCCTTGTCGTATGCATGTCCTTTGTCAGTGCAGTAAACCTACTGTTACTCCTGCTTGCTAAATCTCATCCAGTACCACTTTGTACAAACCCGGCTTACGTTTGCATGAAGAGGGCTCCGATAACAGATGACACAGATTACACCATACTAAACATGCCACATCAATCCCAATGAGGAATCTCCACTCGTTCAGACAGGAGTTCTATTAATTATATGTCGCCACCTATGGTTATGGAAAGACAGCCTGCCCCTTACCCTACCTCTGTCCGTGATGATGGACAAGAAGTAATGAAAGAAAAAAGACAACCGAAGGGATAGATGAAGGAGGGTAGCCACTCAGTTGGGTTGGCTGCCGGCAAGCAAATGGCTGGAGGTGGCACTCCATCTGACAAGGAAGCAGAACAGAGAAATTGGAAATATGTGACGTGATGGTGACGGCAGCCACCAATTGACAAGGGTTGCATTTGTGTGGTTTATGGCCATTGTGAGCTTTAAATTTAGACAGAACAGTGAGGAAGGATATATGCGTGAATATGCACATGTTTATGTACATAAAAGCAAAAGGAAAAAAGAAACTACTAGAACAAAAAACAATAGCAGAGTGTCTCTTCGGCTGGAGCCAAAGACTGAATTACACTGCCCGATGTCACTTTCTCCTACACCATATCTTATCATCTTCCCCTTTCTTTTATATTCCTTTTTTTCGTAGTTATACAATAATTTAACCATGTGACACATAGCAGCCTTAAATTAGACAGAACAATGAGAAAGGATACATGCATGTACAACCACGTCTTTGTGTAAGCAATAACATGAGGAAATAGAAACTACTAGAGATATAAGCAATATCAATTTGTCTGCTTGGCTGGAGTCATAGACTGAATCACATTGGCCAACATCACTATTTCCCATAGCAAATTGCTCCTCCCTTTCTTTTTATATTCCTAATCTTCAGAGTTGTACGGGAATTAAAACTGTGTGACAATATCAGCATTTATGCTCCAATGCATTTCAAGAATTCTATGGCAAAAGATCTTAAAGCATTGAGTTTGCAGAGAATTCAGCACCAAGTGGGGAGGCTTTACCCATGGTTGACAGCAAGTCCTAAAATTTGAACAGCCTTCCGTTCTCATTTTAGAATCGAGCTTTTGACCCATGCCTATTTTGGCAGGAACAAGTAATGATAATCATCCTACAAGAATTACTTTAAGCAGAAGAAAAGATTAAGCAAAACCTAAGTGCACTCTTACACCACAACATATACAAACTAAAAATTGATGTACAACACAGAAATCATACCTTGTCGACATCAACTAGAGGAACATGCAACTGTAAAGATGGATCAAGCCAATCATGTGGTGAAGTTACCTAAAATGAATAGTCAAAAGAAAAGAAAATAGAAAAAGTGATTTGATACAAGACATGTATAATCAGATAACATAAGACATGCATAAACAGACAACGCTTTCATGCAAGGAAAAGAGTAAGGCAACATAACAGCATGTAGCTGGAAGAAATAGGGCTTACGCAGGTACATAATGCGGTCAGGCCCTATAGACGCCTGCAGTTTACCAGAACCATAAATATAAACAGTGAACAACATACTTACTGAAGGGTTTTGACTATGTAGGTGCATAAAGGTGTGTGCAGGCTTTGATAGTGTAGATGCATAATCCATTTAATATGGCTACAAACTGTAAGTTGTTTCTTTTGGCTGCTTAGTACTTGTTAAGTTGTAATGCAGTTTACTTCTCAAGTTATCTATTGTCATTAATTTAATATATTGACACTAGTTTAAAAAATTTAAGATGTTCTCTTTTACTTGTACTTTTTGATTTTGACTGATTATATTTCTTTTTCCTATAATCATTAACTAACATAAAGAGAGTTCTTTTTTATACAATTAGTAATTTCCATTACATTTTCGCTTACATTCTTTTCAACATTTCAGCATTTAAAAGAAATTTCAAATTGTTCTTCTGTGTATGAATGTTACCATGCCATCAAACTATGCATCAGAAGTGATACACAATCAGCACAGCGCATGAATAAAGTAATATTGATGTCTGCCTGTAAAGTGTTGCAAACAATGTGTGCTTCATAGACATAAATTTCATAAACAAAGCATAGAACCTATATGAAAATCAAGCTCAAGGCAAGATTTTGACCCTGAGGTTTGAATCAGTATATGACAGCATAAATGAGTAAAGCCTAGAGGTTTCCTAACAGCAAATGTTAACTGACAGACAATACAAAGACAAAAGCACAATCCACTTATTACAAATTAAACAGTGATGTAAAAGCAAAAGCCAATCAAGCAACCACATAATATGTAGGGAAAAGCGTAAGATACAGAGTCCTCTCTTATATGTTAATGCAGTAAATAAAATGATTGAAAAACATCTGAAAAGATCAATCAGGATATAAATATGCTTCATTAGAAACAAAACCCGAAACTCATATCAGCAATTTACCTTATCAGCATCTCCACTACCATTACATATCTCGCTCTGGCATGCGCAGGATATGTCCTTCCGAAAGTTAGACTTGCAGGAATTTCCAACATGCATCTCCTGTTTGTATCTACAGAGGTCAAATTTCTAAATGAAAAGGCGTAGAAGATATCTAATCATTTCTTTGCAGTCTATATTAACTCCAAACTCACAAACGTTCATATTGTCAAAAGATATACACCTCTATCTCATTATTTCTTCCCGAAGGCTCACTATCTGTGTTGCTTCCTCTTTGGATATGATATGATTCAGGACCAGAATCCTCACTTCCAATGGATGGAAAAGGCTGCCCTGAGTCAATGCTAGTTTCTCGAGTATTCTGTGCTTGTGTTTGAAGATTCTGATCAACGGCATGTTCTAAGTTTTCATGTTCATCAATATCTATATTCTGGCTCATATCAATAGGAGGTTCGAATGCCTGTTGAATTCGTGGAATCAGTACATCACTGCATCCGAGAAGAAATACACAAGCAGGAAAACTATAGTTTGAAGCACAAATGTGTTAACATAGGAAAAGGTTGCAATCATTTTTTTTCACCTGAAGCATGTTCATAATGAAAAATGTATTCACCGATATACACCTGCAAACTACAATCAGTCAGAATCTGTCTTCATAGGTAATTTTCATATCTCAAGAGCAAAAATCACATTTGAGATAAACTAAGATTGCCCATTCTTAAGACATTATTCATTCTGCCTTATAGAGCCATGAAAGCCGATTTCATTTGTTTAAGTAGAGCAAAAACCCCTACAAACTGATGATTGCATACAAGGCTGAATTTGGTTCTCAAAACTATAGATTTTAATCTACTTTGCTTCGAGACAACTGGAGCTACCTTAAAATAATAAAGGTAAGAGTGGGTTTTCTGTTTCAATTGTGAATCATAACTGCATGAAATCCCAACTACGCGCTGAAGGAAAAATGTCCTTCTTTATTTTTGCTCTTTCACCAACATGCATCCTCCTACATATTATACAAAGCTCTTTCATCCTAGTGTTATTGTTCGGGAATTTTGAAACAACTCATAAAGGGTAGACATCAGGTTGGCACCTGGTTAAAAAATTGATGAGTCTTTTCTGCAGGTTTCGTGGAATTATACAGAATGTGGGTATAATGATGGTATTTCTATATTCTTTAGGCCCAACCTTTCCATTCCTATTTCACAGTTGATTATAAAATTTTAGTTAGCCTTGCATGATGACTATAATTTTGGAACATTAAAAAAATTCAATATTTGGCATACCGTCGAAGTCTTTGGTACTTCAAAGGAAGATGACAGAGAAGAGCCTGCACATGAATTAAACCAAAAAAAAGGAATAGAGTGCCTTATCACTTATAAACAAAAATAAAAGATAATTTACTGAAACTAGAAAATTTGAAACTAATGAAGTATGTTTACCTTGTGAGCAGGTGAGAGTTTCTTATACGACCTCTCATATCTTCGAACATCCTCTTCAGCAGCATCCGAGTAACTAAATAGTGATAGGGTTTCATCAAATCAATTAGCAAAATTAGGTCAGAATCGGGAAAATAAACAAAGGAGCAAGATAGTGAAAAATTCAACTGAATCGTTTCAAAAGACAAAGAGATTCGCCATAGAGATTCCTGATTCAGCGTTAAAAACTCTATCTTTGACTTCGATCAAATCAAACCGAGAGTGAGAGGGGGAGAGTTAGGGTTTAGGGTTTACTTGAGATAAGCACTAATGATTCGGCGCAGGGACTTGATCTCGAGAGCTTCTTCCAGTTTGCTATAACTCCTCTCCTCTTCCATTTTTTTTTTTAATTCGCGTATCTTTTTTTGGGAGTTCGATCGATCGTGGCTCCTGAGGCTGAGGGCGAGGGATAATAGCAATATACAGGTGAGCTGTGATTATTTTGTCTAAAAATTACCCAATTTTCTGAAGGAGAAATAAAAAATTTAAAAAAAAACTTTTTTTTCAATTTTATGAGCAAAATTAACCTCTTTGTGTTTTAATTTAAAAAAATTACTATCTTTTTTTTTTCTACATCATCACAGCCGACTCCAAAGGGAGTTTAAGTGGAGGTGCTAACCAGGTTCCCTTGTCAACAAAAAAAAAAAGGATCAATTTTATAAAATATAATAATATTTAAAATATATGGTAATACTAGTCCCTTGTAGTTAACAATCACTAATTATTAGCTAGTTAGATCAATATGTGCAAACTGGACTACATAGAAGTAGTTAAATCTTAATTAACAATCTCTAAATACATTGAGGCAAGTAACCATTTGTATTTTAAATATGATATTTTATAAAATCGTCCTCTTTTTGATCGTGATGACTTAGCAAAAAAGAAATCGATTTTATTAATTAAAACACAGGGAGATCTATTTTGGTCATACAAATACAAAAAGGTCTTTTTCTTTTTATAAATTTTCCTTTCTTAAAATTTACATCTTGGTCCATCATCTTTTCTGTATTTGAATAATAATGTTTTTTTTGGAAAGTTTGGAAGTTACTACTTTTTCTTCGTGACGTGCATGGAATTTGGTATTATCATGTTATTGCTCTCATAATCATCATACTCCTTTTTATAATCA